>CM071936.1:38235061-38446033 GCA_016081115.2 Rehmannia glutinosa | reverse complement strand
ACATCATACAAGTATATCAAAGTGCGCTAAAGATACGATTTATCAATCATTGAAAATGTAGGTCCCAAGGGGTGTGAGTGTATGTTTAGGCGGGGGATTGAATAATCCTTACCAACTTTTTGATTTAGTCCTTTAATATTCAGAAAGCACATCACTACCGGAGTCTCGATGATGTTTGTTAGTTACTCAACACTTACTCCAGCCGATGGATAGAATAATCTTTGTATTGCTTGACTAAAGACTTAACTCGCATGGATTTGTTTTTCTTTACTTAAGACTTTACACCCTTAAATTTGGTTTAGTTTTGATTTAATACTTGGTTTTAGTACTTAGAGATTATCAAGTGGGATAGCAAATTTATCAAACAGAAAAATAAATAAGGTGCAGAATTAAAAGTGTATTTAAATGTAAATGACACGATGTTTTTAGAGGTTCAAGACGGGTAATTCTTCTACTCTCTCTTCTCCTAACCTGTGAGGAATCTACAAGTATTGATCGCATACGAGTGGTAATTACCTGTATACAGCCTTTGATCACACAACCGACTTGATCCCTTTAGGACTCAAACTGAGATGCCTTGGTCACGCACCGGGCTTCTCAGCCGACTCCACCTTCTTTCACAGTGGCAAATCGCCATGTTACTACAACCCACTTGTTCAAGCCTTTCGACTTGATCACGAAGCCCTCCAAAACTTGAGACCGGTTCTGACCCAACCTTCCTATAATCCTCCGTGAAACGTAGACCTCGATTTTCAACAATTTCTCTCTTCAACCTTGAAGTTATCTTTCCTTCACAGAGTGTTGATTGATTTTCTTCGTAATGTAGGCTTGGGATTAATTTGAATGATTTGAGAATATTTTTGGTTACATGATATAGCTTTTCTTGCTCGATTTGTTTTCAATTGTCAAGGTAACCAACATTCTCTCAAATAAACTCCTCAGCCTTTTATAGTGTTCTTTTGAAAATTTGCCCGTTGGAAGAGATAAAGCTTATTCTCAAAAAAAGACACTTGTGGTCGCTGGGTTTGTTTTGTCATATAAATTTTGAATCGCCACTTCCCTCGTATTTAATTGTTCTTCAAATTTTCGTACTCGACATGGTGCGCTTCCCATCGGTTATTCTTTTGCACGCTTCTGGACCGAGCACTTTAGAAATGTAGTATGGAGGTATTACTTGTTTAAGTAATTCCTTTGATTTCTCGGCAACGATCTCTTCCAAGCTTATCTCGACTTGACCGATTCGATTTTGCTTTCCTGTGTGACTTGTGAGTCACCTTCCAATCATCGATGACTCTTCCGCAATACTAACTTGAGACTCGCTATCTTGAGTCAGACTTGACTGATATTTACTCACCGATCTCACCGCTTCCTTCAACAGTTCCCTGCCTTCTTCTTTGCCATACTCAACTGCCTTGCAATACAAGTCTTCCTTCTAGTCTCCAGCTTGTCTTCTTGTATGTTTAGATAGCCGACTTAACTCATTGACCAGCCTCTATTTATTACAATGCAGTTTACAACGAAATGGGGTGCCAACTTTATTCTAAGTTTTACATGGCATTCATCAAAATCTAAACAATAAATTTCCCATCAATTTCCCCTTTTGATGATGCCAAAACTTAAAACATTCAAAATGTAAATAGCAAAGATACATACAGATAGTGCATTCACAGAGAATGTATGCGTAGAATCAATCCTTTTATTGATCATAACATTCTTGTCCTTTACACAACTCATTTATAAAGTGTATCGAGCAAACATCTATGTCTACGCAAAAATAGAGAATTTACGTGATTTATTACGTAAGACTTACATAAAATGTATTTAAATAGTAAAATACATGAAGGGGTGGATAACAACACTTCATCTCCTTCGCTCTCCTTCTTTTTCTTCTTCACCACATCTTCCTCGGTCTTCTTTTCTTTTTCTCATCTTCACCGCTTTTCTTCTTCTTTTCATACGCCTTCCCGGCAAACTCTTCATCTCTTCTTATTCTCTTTGTCTTCCTCCCATAGCCGAGTTTGTCTTTTATTTTCTTCTTCAATTCTTTTTCACATACTCAAGATTGTTCTTAGCCACTTGCAGATTGGCTACTTGGCAAAAAACCAAATTTTATAGATCCCTCATCTTTTGCCCTGGATCTATGTACTTAATGTTTTTGGGCAGAGGTCTGTGTGAAACCTCTTCCTCCACCACTGCTTCTTCCTCTACCTCTTCCTCTCGGGCGTGTATTGACTCAGTTTTCTTCCCAAATTGAGTGACTAGCGGAGGACTTCCAGAGTCTGCTGCCTCGTCGCTTCTTCACATAGTGTGAGACCCTTTTCCCAAGATAAGTCCTGTGCTTGAGCCATGGACATATTTGCGAAGTATCCTTCGGGATGCGAGCGTTTAAATTCATCAACTGACCTTTGGCTCAGCCTCCGATCTCGAGATGGCATAAGTGTTCGCTTCACCGGAATGCCTCCATGTTGTTTCAAATATCCATAACCTCGCATTCATCCTTCCTTCCACTTCCTCCATCCCGCTTCAACTCGCTTTCTCTTTGCCCATAGGTACAGAGTGTCGGAGTGGCAAGGCAGTCATCGGGAGTTTGGCCGATAATATCACCAGGATAAGACCTTGTCAGTTTTTTGCAATCATCAAGGTTACATCTCTCGATCCTTCCTCAACAAACTTCCTTTCTTTTCTTTGAAACTTCCTCACCGCTTTTCCCTTCACAAATGCTCTCCTTCTCAACTTCGATCCTTCGCTTAGTATTCCTCTTTCCCCTTTGCATCATCAGCGAGAGAAACCCCCTGAAACAAACTAGCAAAGAAAGTCGAGTCTGATAGCCAAGTTCTCGCTTCGAAATCCGGCCGCGAGTATGTGGCGCAAACTCGTAGCTTAGTAGCAGCTGATTCAACTTTAATTAACTTCATCTCAAACCATGAGAAGGCTGAATTTTCGATCCATGTTTTCTTCCATACACAGAGCTCATTCTTATTTTTGCTCACGCAAATGCCTTTATCTCAAGAAAGGTGAGATTCATGCATGTGCTCAATGTGTTCTCTCAATTTTGTCTTTGCATCAACATTCTCAAACCTACCAACAAACAACTTGTTGAACAATGTTCAAATATCTAAATTGTTCCACACGCATTGCTTGGTCGCTTGCCACCACTCCCTGATTCTCACTATTACGCCTCAAGTCGCCAGCAGTGTTGGCATCTCTCAAGTTATCCGCTCAAGTCCATCGAGGCTTGCCTCTCCATCCGCTCAATTTCAGCAAAATAATGCTTTGAACACCTCCCGAACTTCGCTTGTTCCTCTCGAAATGACTGACGGCTGCTAGCAAGGCCAAAATCATAGTCACCGAACGATGGTATCCGATGGAATGACAGATCTGTCCGTGGAAGCGCCGAGATCTCTTTTCTCGACTTCTTCGTGAGGTCGGGTACCCAGAGAAGGGAAATGATTCTACAAAGGGATAATCACGAGCAACCGGAATTTGTTCAATGACGAGTGGTGCTCGTGGAAGTTCCTTGTGGAGTCGAACCGGCCGCAGCCTGGGAAGCCCGCGCAGCTGACTCTGCTTTCACTGGGGTCTCATAGAAGTGACCCAGCTTGCCGAGCCTCACCGCCTCAACAGCCTTCATCTGGCCTCACTGTTTTTCCACGTGAGATGACCGCCCTCGGCCTTATCGTAAGCGCATCGACGATGATGAGATTTCCACGGGTGGCTCATCAAAGTTGAAAGTTTGACGAGTAGTCTTGAGGTCGACTTACTCGTGGTTGGAACACCCTCACCGAGCTTTTTGGATCGCCACCGGGATGACTCAAATTCATTGTCTTCTTCCGATCCTGCAGAGGTTACATCGATTATCTTGGAATCGTAAAGCGCACTTATCTCCTTTTTCATGGATCAATGATAGCAGGAGGATGTTCGATTTCCAGCCTTCTTTACCCTCGGGAAGTCTCAATCCTACAATTTCAACTAGGCTCGACATCCCTTTTCGACAAATTGTCACTGCCTTAGTGGTCTTCAGCCAGGGCATCCATTGGAGTCTCAACTCCATGGATTGCACTTCGCCTCGCCCAAAGTGTTAACTCCTGTATCAAGCCTTTTCAGGCCTCGAATCGCACGCGCCATTGGCCTTCTTCAGAGCGCACTCGCCTAAGATAGTCTCAATCGCCTCGAGCCTCGTTGATGACAACTTGTCAGTGGTACTTTCAGGTTTGTTCCTTCTCCACTTCGCCTTCCTAGATTCATTGTGGAGTCACCGCATCATCCTCCGACCTTGCCAAATGAGGAGTTTCCTCACCGGTGTATCGGGGTCACTCGCCTCCACACTCACTGTCTTCCCATTGAGTATTCATCCATCAAAGGTGTGGTAAGACACCTTCATTAGGGTCAGTTAACCGGGTCCCCACTATCCCGCTTTCATCGCCAGCCCTTAGTTCCTTTTTCCGAGGAGTCGGGAAGTGGTGGCAAGAATAACGGGCAATATGCGCACCACTCCCATCGGGTCTATCTCCAAATGTTTTGAGGACTCTCCTGTCCTCCATCATCCTTCGCCTATGAAGGATTCTGATTCTCATTGCTTGCGCATTTGCAATTCTTCCTCGGGTAGAAAGCAGGTCCGTGATCCTCATCACTTTCCTCGACAGACGCCAAAGTGAGGATGTGTATGTTCTGTAGGTGCCTGATAGGGTATGGCCGCCTTCACGTGCCTCTACATCCTCACTGCTTTAGCCTGCTCATTTTCTTTTTCAATTTCCAAGATATTTATGCAATTATCTCACACGTTTGCAAAGACTGTCCACCTCAAGAAATCAAGAGTTCTTTCTTCCTCAACAATGAACTCGATATTGAAACCGCACTGATAGCTCATCTTCCATTTTCCACTCGCGATACGATTTTGATGTCTGGATACAATGGAGAGTGCATGATTAAATCGCTTCATCATCCTCTTGCTGGCCCTCATTTCCAGGTATTGAAGGTAGCAAACTTTCCGCCGACACCTTTAGTAGCCTCTCGCTACGGTGGAGAAACAACGCCGCCAACAATTTGACTTATTGTCTCACCATTCTTGTTCCTCACTGCCTCGACCACAAAATTGGCCTTCAAGTTGCTCTGCGGACAGCCTTCAGAGACTTGGCCGCTTTTATCAATCACTTCTAGAGACTCTACTTCTCCAGCAGCCTGGGTATCTTCTCCAGCTGAGTGACAGATACACAAATGTCTTTTCAAGCTCGGAGAGAGTTTGGAAAGTCTTCTTCTCTTTGTTTTAACCAAAGGGATTTCCTCTGCTCCACTTCCTCTGGTTCATTGAAGGTGAATGCCTTCGCAGATATCTTAGAGGTAGCCTTCCTTGTTGTGGCAGCCCTCTTCTTCTTGATCACCGGAGAAGGGATTAATGGTTCCTTCTCCATCGGGCATTTAGGGCAACAGCTTTAGCGATTCTCAGGGCAGTAATTTAAGCCTTTCTTCTTTTGGTGGAGAGGAGACAATCAGATCTTCAGGGTCACCGATTCCCCTCACTGTGACGCCTCTCTTAGCGTAGGCTCTCTTCGTGCGCCGAGAGGTTTGATCGGAACATCCTCTTGTTTACATGGAACGCTTTCCATGTCGAAGAGGACTCCTTTACCTCTATCACCCGGCCAATCACTGCATCGTATCCCGGGATCCTCCAAATGCTCCATTCTCCTTGAAGGATTTGTTCCCTACATTCCGCAGAGTCTCGATGTAGACAAACTCAGCCTCAATTCACTTTCTTTTTCTTCAATGATCGCAGCCATTACGATCAATTTTGATTTGGACAAAGCTTGGTCAATGCCGCCAAGTTTGATGTCTATGCATTTGGCAACGATGTCCAACAATTTGTGGTAGTCCTCCTTCAATAGCTTTCCTCTTAGTCGTGTAGACTATCTTTTCAAAGATAGTCGGTCTTGGCTACTTCCTTCCAAGCAGCACCAAGTCAACATCGCTTCATTGATTTCTCGGTGCTCCTTCCGCCAGAAACGAGCAAGTTCTCGCCAAATCCTCGCAGCCGATGATGAACTCTTCCCGTGAACAGAGGATTTGATCCCCTCATCGTGAATCTCGATTCACGTGAATCGCGGCGACCTCTTCCACATAGGTCATCGAAAGTCCATCGCCGAAATGGTTTTAGCCCGTCGCTTTTAGTTTTTCAGCGATCTTTTTATGAGGCGCATCGACCCCCTTTGACCATACCCTCGAAATCCACAAGACCTGGTGTGGATTTGCTTTCCTAGCTTGACAAAATCATGAGTGGATGCCATTTTTCAGTATTTCACCGAATGAAACTTAGAAAGTGATTTGAAGATTGATAGGGTTTTTGAGAGAGTTTTTGCCTTTGCTTCGAGAGAGAATGAGCAGTTTTTGCAATGTGAGAGAAATGGACGAAAATGGTTTAAGATGGTTCCTGAAAGGGCGTGCGGGTTTTTGAAATGTGATCGAAATCAACGGCTTAGATTTTGCATGCCGATTAGCATTTAATGTCTCGATTTACGCGGCAAGCATTTATATCCAATCATAAGCTTGAGTGCAGCTTTGCCTCAGACACGCCATAATTATGCTGACGCTATTCTTAAAAACATTCCCGATTAGTAAAACGATCACGTTTTGTCCCTTTGCTCATAAATGACTCAGCTTATCCCTTAGCCGATTTAACTTTTCTTCTCGTAGTTCTCCTAGTGACTCACTGTCGCCTAACTCCTACAAACTTTCCGTCTTTCCGATATGGTCGATTCACTTAGCGATTTGAGAGTTCAACTCTTTTTCCCTTTTCGTGTTTCATTTCTTTTCTTTGAGTCTTCTGAGTGTCACCAAAAATTAACCCTAACTCATGCTTGAGTTCTTCAAATCTTGACTCACATAATGGTTTTGTGAATATGTCACCAACCTTTATCACCAAATATATTCCAAGGTGATGTCCTTCTTTCAACATGATCTCTTATGAAGTGATATCGACATCGATATGCTTTGTTCTTGAGTGCAACACAGATTTTGAGTAATTGCAATTGCACTTGTGTTATCACACATGATTGAAATTTCCTTTTCTTCAACTTCATAGTCTCTCACCATCTCATCCATAGACTTGGGCACAACAAATGCCTCAGCTATGTATTCCTGCTTCACCGTAGAGGTGGCTATTGAATTTTGCTTTTTGCTAAGTGATGATGAGAGAGTTGATCAAAGCAACATAGTTGCAAGACGATCGAATCCACTAACTTACTCCAACTGATGTAAGATGGCCGAGAGACCATCCACCGTAACTAGTCATTGGAGATATAAGAGAAGGTGTCAAAACAAGATCCGAACTCAACAAGAAGCTATGTTCACATGCTTTATCTCACAAATAGAGCCTAAAGATGTGTCACAAGCATTGATGACACACATTGGATTCAAGCTATGCAAGAAGAGTCAATCGAGTTTGAAAGAAATAAAGTATGGGAATTAGTTCAAAGACCCACCCATCAAAATGTTATCGGCACTAAATGGGTGTTCGTAAACAAGATGAACGATAAGGTTCCGTGGTAAAAACAAAGCAAGATTAGTAGCCAAAGGATATTGCCAAGAAGAAGGGATAGATTTTGATGAAACATTTGCCCTCGTGAGCAAGATTGGAAGCTATAAGGATGTTTCTTGCCTATGCAGCTCATAAGAATTTTATTGTATATCGATGGATGTAAAGAGTGCATTCCTTAATGGTTTATTGGAAGAAGAAGTGTATGTTGAACAACCTCCAGGATTTGAGCGAGTAAGACTCTTGGAGATAAGGTATACAAACTCAAGAAAGCTCTATATGGATTAAAACAAAACCCGTGAGTATGGTATGATACTTTGTCACAATTCCTGATCGAGAACAGATTCACAAAAGGCAAAGTGATAGAACACTCTTCAGAATTCAAGATGCGAAGAGTATATTGCTTGTTCAAATATATGTGGATGACATTATTTTTTTTGGATCCACAAACAAAGAGTCGTATGATAAATTTTCAAACCTCATGCAAAGCAAATTAAATGAGCATGATGGGAGAGCCGACATTCTTCCTTGACTCCAAGTGAAACAAATTAATGATGGAACCTTCATAAGTCGACAAAATACACCGAGATTTAATGAAGAAATTTGGTATGGAAGAGAAGTCTTCCTCTGTGAAAATACCAATGAATACATCAAAAAATGGATATGGATGCAGATGGCAAGCCCTGTAGATCAAACAAGATACAAAGCACTTATTGGATCATTGCTCTATCTCACAAAGCAAGCCAGCCGGACATCACCTTTGTTGTAGGTGTATGTGCAAGATTTCAATCTGCTTCCAAAAGAAAGCCACATGACTCAGCCAAGAGAATCTTGAGATATTTGAAAGGAAGCCAAGAAGTTGGCTTCAAGCTAATGGCTATTCAGACTCGACTATACTGGATGTAGAGTTGACAGAAGAGCACCTCGTGCACATGTCAAATGCTTGAAACAAAGCACTTTCTGGTTTAGCAAAAAGCAAAATTCAATAGCCACCTCTACAAACGAGAATACATAGCTGCAAAACAAATTTGTGCCCAAGTCCTATGGATGAGACAAAGAAAAGAGAGACTATGAAGTTGAAGAAAAGGAAATTTCAATCATGTGTGATAACACAAGTGCAATTGCAATTACTCAAAATCCTGTGTTGCACTCAAGAACAAAGCATATCGATGTCGATATCACTTCATAAGAGATCATGTTGAAAAGAAGGACATGACCTTGAATATATTTCAACCGATAAACAGTTGGATGACATATTCACAAAACAATTATTTGAGTCAAGATTTGAAGAACTCAAGCATGAGTTAGGTTAATTGGAGCTGAGCCGACACTCGAAGACTCAAAGAAAAGAAATGAAACACGAAAAGGGAAAAAGAGTCAACTCTCAAATCAGCTAAGTGAATCACCATATCGGAAAGACAATTGTACTGAGTTAGTGACAAATTGAGTCACTAGAGAACGTGAGAAGAAGAGTTAAATCAGGCTAAGGATAAGCCGAGTCATTTATGAGCAAAGGACAAAAATGCAAGCGTTTTACTAATCGTGAATGTTTTTAAGAATGACGTCAAGATAATTATGACGTGTACAGCAAAAGCCGCACACCAAGCTTATGATTGATATAAATGCTGCCGCATTAAATACGAGACATTAAATGCTAATCGGCGGCAAAATCTAAGCCGTTGATTTCGATCACATTTCAAAAACCACCCGCACGCCCTTTCGTGAACCATACTTAAACCATTTTCGTCCGTTTCTCTCACACATTACCAAAAACTGCTTCACTTCTCTCTCTCGTGGCTAAAAGACAAAAACTCTCTCAAAAACCCTATCAATCTTCAAATCACTTTCTAAGTTTCATTCGTGAAATACTGAAAAATGGCATCCACTCATGATTTTGTCAAGTTAGGAAAGAAAATCCACACCGGTCTACTGTGGATTTCGAGGGTATGGTCAAACAGGGTTCCGATGACGCCTCATAAAGAAGATCGCGAAAAACTCAAAACGATCAAGGCTAAAACCATTTCTGACGATGGACTTTCCGATGACCTATGTGGAAGAGGTCGCATAGCTTCTACGTGAATCTTAAGATTCACGATGAGGGATCAAATCCTCTCGCTCACGGAAAGGAGTTCATCATCACTGCCAAGGATTTGGCGAACACGCACGCCGGCGGAAGGAGCACCAAATCAATGAAGCTAATGTTGACTTGGTCTTTGCTGGAAGGAAGTAGCCAAGATCGACTATGCCGAAAAGATAGTCTACACAAGCTAACAAGAGGTCAAGGAGGACTACCACAAATTGTTGGACATCGTTGCCAAATGCATGACATCAAATTTGGCAAAAGATTGACCAACTGTCCAAAGCGAAATTGATCGTAATGGTCATATCATTGAAGAAAAGAAAGTGAATCGGCTGAGTTTGTCTACAGCAGACTGCATGTAGGAACAAATCCTTCAAGGAGAATGGAGCATTTGAGGATCCTCGGGATACGGCCGGGTGATTGGCCGGTGATGGAGGTAAAAGGAGTCCTCTTCGACATGGAAAGGCGTTCCATGTAAACAAGAGGATGTTCGAGATCAAACCTCTCTCCGGCGCGCACGAAGAGAGCCTACGCTAAGAGAGCCGATGACGAGTGAGGGGAATCGCTTGACCCCGAAGATACAAATGCCTCCTCTCCACCAAAGAAGAAGGTCGCCCTGCACTGAGTAAGAGAACTGCTGCCCCTGCAGCAAAGAAAAACAAATCTTCTCCCCGCCTCGCAGCCGAGTCACACCGCCCCGCAGCTGTGTCTCCCGCCCTCGTAGCCGCAGTGGAGAAGGAACCATTAATCCCTTCTCCGGTGATCAAGAAGAAGAGGATCACAACAAGGGAAGGCAGCCACCTTAAGACATCTCAAGGCATTCACCTTCAATGAACCAGAGGAAGTGGAGCTGAAATCCCTTTGGTTAAAAAAAGAGAAGAAGAAGACTTTCCAAACTCTTCGAGCTTGAAAAGACAACAGTCTCACTCACCGAGAAGATACTCCGAGACCGGCCGGAGAAGTAGAGTCTCCGTAGTGATTGATGAAACGCTAAGTCTCTGGCCGAGGCCGATCAGCAGAGGTTATTGACGACCCAACCGTAGTCGAATGTTGAGGAACAAAGAATGGCCGAGACAACCGAGTCACCTGTGGCAGGGTTGTTTCTCCACCGTAATAGAGGCCGAAGGTGTCGAGCAAAAAGTCTCATGCTACCTTCAATACCGGAAACGAGGGCCAGCAAGAGGATGATGAAGACGATTTAATCATGCACTCTCCATTGTATCCGCATTACATCCAAAATCGTCACGAAAGTGGAGAAAATGGAAGATGAGCCTATCCAGTGTGCGCTTTCAATATCCGAGTTCATTGTTGAGGAAGAAGAAATCTTCGATTTCTTGAGGTGGACACAAAGGATCTTTGCAAGCCCTTGACGAGATAATTGCATAAATATACCGGAAATTCGAAAAGAAAATGAACGGGCTAAAAACAATGAGACGCAGAGGCACATGAGAAGGCCAAAGATCCGCCCTATCACAGCACCACGTAACATACACATCCTCACTTTGACGCCCTATCGTAAAGTGATGAGGATCTGACCGCCGCCGCCATAGAAGAATTGCAAATGCAAAGAAGCAATGCGAGAATCCGAATCCTTCATGAGCAAAGGATGATGGAGGGACCGGAGAGTCCTCCAAAACACAAATGGAGATAGACCCAATGGGAGTGGTGCAAGATATTGCCACCGTTGTTGCCGCCACCACTTCCCACTCACCGGAAGGAACTAAGGAACTAAGGAGCCGCGATGAAACCGGGATAGTGGGACCCTAGTCGAGCCAACCCCTAATGAAGGTGTGTTTACCACCGCCCCAACGACCAATACTCAATGGGAACAACCGAGTCCGGATACGAGTGACCCCAATCCAAGTCACTCACCGGGTGTGCCACCGAGGAGGAAACTCCTCCACCGCAAAGAAGGTGGAGGATGTTTGCACAATGACTCCACAATGAATCTAGGAGGCGAAGTGGAGAAGGAAAAACACAAAGTACACATCAAGTCATTATCGATGAGGCTGACAGCTGAGACTGCTTAGCCGAGGTGCCAAATCGCCTGGCAGGCTAATGACGCCGCGATGCAACGAGGCACGGAAGAATGCCTTAGAGTTAACATCTGGCGGCAAAAGTGCAATCCATGGAGTTGAGACTCCAATGGATGCCACCGCAGTAAGACCCTAAGACAATCGACACTTTGCCGAAAGGGATGTCCAGGCCTCGGCAGCTTGAGACTGGCAGGAGGTAATGAAGGCCAACGGGAGGTTGAGACTTCCTGGGTAAAGAAGTTCCAAGTACGAACATCCTCATTCTATCATTGATCCATCGAAAAGGAGATAAGTGCGCTTCACGATTCCCAGGATAATCCTCGATGTAACCTCTCCGGGATCGGAAGAAGACGATGAAGCCGAGTCATCCCTGGATCGATCCAAAAGACTCACCAGGGTGTTCCAACCACGAGTAAGTCCGACCTCAATACTACTCAAAACTTTCAACTTTGATGAGCCACCCATGGAAATCTCATCATTGTCCGATGATGCTTCCGATAAGGCCGAGGACCACCAACTCACGTGGAAAACCAAATGAGACCGACGAAGCCGTTGAGACAAACCGAGGCTCAAAACAGTAAGTCCGGGTCAACTTCACAATGCACCACCAAACAAAGTCCATCAGCAATCAGCTTCCCAAGTCGCAAAGATGTTCGACTCCACAAGAACTTCACGAGCACCACTCATCATTGAACAAATTCCGCTTGCTCGTGATGATCCCTTTGTAGAATCATTTCCTTCTCTCCTCGAGGTACCCGACCTCCCGAAGAGTCGAAGAGATCTCGAGCGCCTACGCACTGCATCCTCGTCATTCCATCGATACCATCGTTCCAAAAAAATGACTATGATTTTGACGCCGCTTGGCCGTCACCGCAACAGAGGGAACAACTGAAGTTCGGGAGGTGTTCAAAGCATTATTTGCTAAAATTGAACGGATGGAGAGGCACCAAGAGAAAAGAAAGGGAAGTCTTTGTTGAGGGGGAATGATCGAGAGATGTAACCTTGATGATTGCAAAACCCCCAACAAGGTCTTGTCACAAATGATATTATCAAAACTCCAAATGATTTCCGCCACTCCAACACTGCATTTGTACCTATGGCCGACAAGAGAAAGACAATTGAAGCAGGATGGAGGAAGTGGAAGGAAGGATGAATGCCCAAGTTATGGATATTCTCAAACAACATGGAGGCATTCCAAAGAGATGAGAGACACTTATGCCATCTCGTATGCCTGAATCGAGCCAAGATCGCTTGATGAATTTAAAACGCCGCATCTCAAGGATACTTCGCAAATATGTCCATGGCTCAAGCCTCGGGACTTGTATCGGGAAAAGGGTCTCACACTATGTGAAGAAGCCGACAGCAAAGACATCGGGCAAATACTCCGCTAGTCACTCACCGGGAAGAAGAAGACCCCAAGACAATACACGCCTGCATGAAGAGGTAGAGGAAGAAGCAAAGGTGGAGGAAGAGGTTTCACACCTAGACCTCGCCCAAAAACATTGAGTACATAGATCCGTGCAAAAGAGGAGGGATCTACTCGGCCTGGTTTTGACGAAGTAGCCAATCTGCAAGTGGCTAAGAACAATGCCGAGTATGTGAAAAGAATTGAAGAAGAAAATAAAAGACAAACTCAGCTATGGGAGGAGAGACAAGAGAGAATAAGAAGAGATGAAGTCGCCCGGAAGGCGATGAAAAGAAGAAGAAAGAACAAGATGATGAGAAAAAGAAAAGAAGACCGGGAAGATGACAGAGTCAAGAAGAAGAAAGAAGGAGGAGATGAAGGAGATGAAGTGTTGTTGTCCACCCTTCATGTATTTTACTATTTAAATACATTTTATGTAAGTCTTCCGTAATAAATCAGAAATTCTCTATTTTTGCGTAGACATAGATGTTTGCTCGATACACTTTGTAAAACAAAATTGTGTAAAGGACAATAATGTTATGATCAATAAAAGGATTGATTCTACGCATACATTCTCTCGTGAATGCACTATCTCGTATGTATCTTTGCTATTTACATTTTGAATGTTTTAAGTTTTGCATCATCAAAAAGGGGGAAATTGATGGGAAATTTATTGTTTAGATTTTGATGAATGCCATGTAAAACTTAGAATAAGAAGTTGGCACCCCATTTTCGTTGTAAACTCGCATTGTAATAAATAGGGTCGGTCAAGTTGAGTTAAGTCGCTATGCCTAAACATGCAAGAAGACAACCGGAGACTAGAAGGAAGACTCCCGTAAGACAACCGAGTATGGCAAAGAAGAGAAGACGGAGCTCGATCAAGGAGCAAATGAGATGCAAACAGTAGAGTATCACCAAGTCAACTCAAGATAGCCAAGTCTCAAGTTGAAGTGACAAGAGTCATCCAATGATTGGAAGCTAACTCTAAGTCACCTGGGGAAAGCAAGGAAATGCAAATCAAGTCGAGATAATCGAAGAGATCCGTTGCACGTAAAATCAAGGAATTACTTAAACAAGTAATACCTCCATACTACCTTCCTCGAAGTGCTCACCCTTAAGCGTGCAAAAGGAATAAACCAATGGGAAGCACTGCACCATGTCGAACTCAAAAGTCAAGAACAATTCATACGAGGAAGTGGCAATTCCAAGGATCGCAACAAGACAAGCCAACGACCACAAGTGCCTTTTGAGAATAAGCCTATCTCTTCAACGGGCAAATTTTCAAAAGAACACTATAAAAGGTCGAGGAGTTTATTTGAGAGAATGTTGGTTACCTTGATAATTGAAAACAAATACGAGCAAGAAAAGCTATATCTCAGAACCAAAAGTATTCTCAAATCATTCAAGATTAATCCTCAAGCCTACATTACGAAGTGTTAGGAATTTTATTGTTTAGATTTTGATGAATGCCATGTAAAACTTAGAATAGAAAGTTGGCACCTAATTCTTGTTTTAAAATGCATTGTAACAATTAGAGCCGCCAAGTGAGTTAAGACAAATACGCCCTAACATGCAAGAAGACAAATCAAGACTCAAGGAAGACTCCGCAAAGACACCGAGTATGGCAAAGAAGAGTAGACAGAACTCTATCGAGAAGCAAACAGATGCAAATGAGTGGAGCATCACCAAGTCAACTCAAGAAAAGCCAAGTCTCAAGTTGAAGTGACAAGAGTCATCCAATGATTGGAAGTCGACTCTAAGTCACCTGGGGAAAGCAAGGAAATGCAAAAGTCGAGATAATCAGAAAAGAATCAAGCTTACGTAAATCAAGAGATTTACTTAAACAAGTAATATCTCCATACCACCTTTCTGAGTGCTCACCCCGGAGCGTGCAAAAGGAATGAACCAATGGGAAGCACTACACCGTGTCGAACTCAAAAGGTGAAAGAACAATTCATACGAGGAAATGGCAATTCCAAGAACTCGCAAGCCAACGATCGCAAAGTGACTTTAAAAATAAGCATATCTCTTCAATGGGCAAATTTTTGAAAAAATCTTGCTTAATCAAACTTAAGGGTGTTAAGTCTTCCAATGAAAATAAAACCACAAATGAGTTAAATTATAGCCAACAAAATGAAGTTACTTCATCAACAAATTTCACCGAGTTCTGAGTGAGAGATTAACTCTACCGAGTGACTAATTCGATCTGTCCATCAAGGACACAAATGTAGAATCAACTCTATAGATTTAAAAGGACTAAATCGAAAATTTGCAAGGTTTATTCAACCCCCTTCTAAACCTTACACTTACACCCCTTGGGACCTACAAGTGGTATCGAGCTGTTGGTTCATTGAACCCTCCGCACCGGTTACCGAACTAGATCTCCAAACTTTTCAAAGTCCGCTTTAGTACTTAAATTTTCGTAACTCTTTTCTATCATTAAAAGTTATTATCATGGAAGCAAATTTGACACGCATCCCTATGTTCACTATTGAAGAATTTGATGATTGGAAAATACGTATGCAGCTCATCTATCAAAGATTACATGATGAGATGTGGATAGTGATAAAGATGGGCCTCCGCAAATATTAAAGGTGAACACAAAATGCACGAAGAGTTGTAGAAGGAGAAGAAGATGCGGCTCCCTGCACTCCATGGTTGAAAACCAAGAACCGAGTGGACAAATGATGACATAAAAAGATACAACCTGGACAATGTAGCCAAGGACATCCTTTACAAAACCTCGACAAAGCCATGTTCAATAAAGTCAAATCATGCAAAACGGCTAAAGAAATGGGACAAGTTGACATTGATTTGTGAAGGCTCGAGCAAATCAAAGAAAACAAATTATCAGCTGGTCGTACAGAAATTTGAAAACTTCAAAATGATCTCAGGAGAAAACTGGATCAACTGGATGCCTCGCTTCACGTAAATCACAAATGAGCCGTTCGCACTTGGAAAGGAATATACACAATGAAATGTGTATGAAGATCCTAAAAAGTCTTCCACTGAATGGGAAATGAAGGTCATGGCACCGAGACATTCCATGGACCTATCAAAGACATCCAACCATGAGTTATTCTCGCACCTCAAAGCTTACGAGCTTGAAATGAGAAGAAAGACTCAGAAGAGACAAATTGCACTCCAAAACACAATTGCTTAATTGTTAAAGATGGGAAGAAAGCCGAGGTCAAAGAAGTCATTGACCCCAAGAAATAGCCCCGATGGTTAAAAGATTCAACAAGTTCTTCAATAAGAACTACAAGAGAGAAAAGGAGAATCTTCCGGAAGACACTCTACCCTCCAAATCAAGGGAAGATAGGCCAACCAAGAGAACAGATCATCAAAAAGTTGAGTATCAAAGGGCCGACAACTCAAGAATGGAAAGAGTCGATCAAAAAGTCAATATCTATGTTGAACTCAGACAACCAGGTCACTATGCCATTGATCGGCCCATATCCTCGTAGTCAACAAATACAGATGAAGAAGAAAGGAAGGTCTTCGTGAGAAAGAAGACAAGAAAGGAAAAAGGCAATGATGGTTGCAGAGATCACCGAAACAAATGCAAGTCAAGAGAGACACCGATTCGTGAGAGCAAGTGAAGCCGACTATTCAAGTGACTCAAGAAGCCCCGATCCGCTTGATGGCCAAAGAACAAGATCAACCCGATCAAGAAGATGAGGTACAATCCAACTCAACAAACTCGTTACACTAGTGATAGTGATCGTGACACACACACTTCATCACCCACTGATCTTTATGATTCATTAGGCAAAATGATGAAAGATTTTGAACACATTAAATCCTCACACACACTATTGAATGAGGAAAACAAATTTACTAAAAGTCAAAACTCAAAGTCGACTAAGAGCCGAGTACTCTAAGTCAAATAGTCATGAGAATGAAAGTTTAAAGGTCGAAAATGCTAAATTAATAGCGTAAATTGCCGCTATAGAAAAGAGGAGAATGACCTCAAGAATGGTATTGCCTCATTTACTAAGGCATCTAAATCATTGGATGATCTTATTATGAGTCAAAGAGAATGTGAGACAAGACAAAGCTTAGATTTAATTCCTCTCGTGATATGTCAAACCTCAAAATTAATTTTGGAAAAAGGATCTTCAAGTCATGAAGAGTCCGAAAATCCAAAACTCTAAATGTTGCACACACATTCACTCCAAAGCACAATAATAAGCAAACTGGCCTTGGTTATAAAGGAAAAGGAAAACAACTACTGAGTGTCTTTGAAAGGATAGAAGAGATTCAAATGAGTCCTCAAAGAAACTCCACACGTAAAATACTCTGTAAAGAAGAAGCAGAGCTACCAAAACCCCAAAATCCATAAAAGAAATACACATAATGGGAATGGTAGAAAATATCCAAGCCAAGCCGATTGAATAATGTGAACTATCAACATAGACTTATGGAATATAAGCCCAAATGGCAAAGGCCTAGAACTCAACAAAGGCCATTCCAAAAGTATAAGAGCTTTCATCAAAGACACATATGCACCTAGGCACTACACTCAAAAACACCACAATTACCTGGGAAGGCAATTGCTAAAACACATATGCAGCATACGCACAAAAAGAGACAAATTGTATGAACCTAGAATCCCCAAGCAATTTGCCATGATTAATTATGATTATGGCACTCGATAGATGGCAACCCCTGAGTCAAATCGCTTGGCTATAGGTTGGTTGGATCATCTTACAATTTAACCCTCAGACCTGCATAAGTATGGGTACCTAAAACTTAATTTCCTTGTTTGCAGTTCAAGTTCAAGGAACAAATTGAGTGCCAAGGAACCTGGTACATGGATAGTGGTCGCTCCGCATATATGACAGAAATAAGAGAAATCATGTAAAATTCAAGGAAGTCAAAGGAGCAAAAGTCATATTTGGAGGAAATGAAGCTCCCGGTGAAATAAGAGGCATTGATCCATCAAGAGGAATGGATTAGAAATCACGATGTTGCATATGTTGAAGGACTCAACTTCAACTTATCGAGTATCATCGCCTGCGGACAAGGGCTACAATGTTGATTCAACATGGGTATATGCCAAATCAAAGATATTGAATCAAATGAAGTTGTCTTTGCAAGGATGTAGACAGAAAAATATGTATGTGGTGGATTGGTCAACCCGCAACACCCAAAGACTTGTCTACTAGCAAAGAGCACAAATGAATCAAGTCAGTCTGTGGCACAAAAAAGCCGAGTCACCCGAATTTCAAAACGATCAACAAACTTGCAAGAAGTCATCTTGTGGAAGGACTTCCGACTCAAGATACAAGAAGAGAGTATATGTGACGATGTCGTCGAGGGGAAAACAAATCAAGTCGCTATTCAAAGAAAAGACATGCTCATCCTCAACAAGAATATTGCATCCGCTTCATATGGATCTATTTGGCCCAAGGGAACCAAACAAAGATAAGTGGAAAGAAATACACCTTGGTGGTAGTAGATGACTACTCAAGATATACATGGACAATATTCATGTGTAAGAAGAAAGAAACTCTACAAAAACTACCACAAATTGATGAAAAGGATTCAAAATGAGAAGAGTCAAACCATTATCAAAATAAGATCGGATAGAGGAACCGAGTTTGTCAATGGAATAATAACTCAAGATCGTATTGAGAATGGTATTGGTCATGAACTATCACAGCAAGGACTCCACAAACAGAATGGAGTTGCGTAAAAGGAATAGAACCTCAAAGAAGCAAAGAAGACCATGTTAGTCAAGGGGGTTACCAAAAAGATTTTGGGTCAAGCAATCAACACACTTGCTACACTCAAAACAGATGTATGATAAATAGACAAATTGACAAAGACTCCTATGAGATCCGGATCGAAGAAAACCAAATGTTGCATATTTCGTAATATTTGATGCAAATGCTTCATCCACAACAATGGCAAGGACAATCTAAAGGCTTTTGATGCTAAAGTCGATGAAGGTATCTTCTTAGATACTCACCAAAGCAAAGCCTACGTATACTAAACAAAAGGACCATGGTTGCGGTTAATCCATTCATGTGGTATTTGATGAGCCAAATGTAAATGGAGAAGACATTGAAGAGTCACCGATAAGTCAATCATCCAACTATACGAAGAATCCCTATGTCAAGCCAAGCCGAATTATCAATTCGTAAGAAGATGAGATAGTCAATCTCAAAAATAGCCGAAAATTTGCAAATAAGTGATTACGAGAGAGCCGACCACAAAGAATACGTACCGCAAGTCAATCAATCCAAATAACTTACTCCAACCTCGATGTAAGATGGCCGAGAGACCATCCACCGAACTTGTAATTGGAGATATAAGAGAAGGTGTCAAACAAGATCCGAACTCAACAAGAAGCCATGTTCACATGCTTCATCTCGCAAATAGAGCCCAAAGATGTGTCACAAGCATTGATGACACACATTGAATTCAGGCTATGCAAGAAGAGTCAATCACTTTGAGAGAAATAAAGTATGGGAATTAGTGAAAAGACCCATACATCAAAATGTTATTGGAACCAAATGGGTATTCGTAAATAAGATGAACGAGGAAGGTTCTGTGGTAAGAAACAAAGCAAGGCTAGTAGCCAAAGGATATTGCCAAGAAGAAGGGATAGATTTTGATGAAACATTTGCCCTGTAGCAAGATTGGAAGCTATAAGATGTTTCTTGCTATGCAGCTCACAAGAATTTCATTGTATATCGATGGATGTAAAAAGTGCATTCCTAAATGGTTTATTGGAAGAAGAAGTGTATGTTGAACAACCTCCAGGATTTGAGCGTAAGACTCTTGGAGACAAGGTATACAAACTCAAGAAAGCCCTCGTATGGATTGAAACAGCACCCAGAGTACGGTATGATACCCGTCACAATTCCTAATCGAAAATGGATTCACAAAAGGAAAAGTAGATAGAACACTTTTTTAATTCAAGACAAGAAGAGTATACGCTTGTTCAAATATATGTGGATGACATCATTTTTGGATCCACTAACAAAGAGTCAGTGTGAAAATTTTCAAACCTCATGCAAAGTAAATTTGAAATGAGCATGATGGGAGAGTCGACATTCTTCCTTGACTCCAAGTGAAACAAATGAAGGATGGAACCTTCATAAGTCAAACAAAATACACCAGAGATTTAATGAAGAAGTTTGGTATGGAGGAGAAGTCGTCTGTAAAAATACCAATGAACACATCACCAAAATGGACATGGATGCGGATGGTAAGTCCAGAGATCAAACAAGATACAGAGCACTTATTGATCATCGCTCTATCTCACAAATAGCAGCCGTACATCACCTTTGTAGGTGTATGTGCAAGATTTCAATCGCTTCCAAAAGAGAGCCATATGACAAAGAAAGAAGAGAATATTGAGATACTTGAAAGGAAGCCAAGAAGTAGGCCTATGGTATCCAAAGGAAGGTGGATTCAAGCTAATTGGCTATTCGATTCTCGACTATGCCGGATGCAAAGTGACAGAAGAGCACTTCGTGCACATGTCAAATGCTAGAAAATTACTAATTTCCTGGTTTAGCAAGAAGCAAAACTCAATAGCCACCTCTACAATCGAGGCGAATACATAGCTGCGGGCAAAATTGTTGCGCCAAGTCCTATGGATGAGACAAAGAATGAGAGACTATGAAGTTGAGGAAAAAGAAATTCCAATCATGTGTGATAACACAAGTGCAATTGCAATCACTCAAAATCCGTGTTGCACTCAAGAACAAAACATATTGATGTCAAATATCACTTCATAAGAGATCATGTTGAAAAGAAGGACATCATCCTGGAATATATCTCAACCGATAAACAACTAGCCGACATCTTCACAAAACCACTATGTGAGTCAAGATTTGAAGAACTCAAGCATGAGTTGGGGCTACTGAGGCTGAATGACACTGCAAAATCAAAGAATAGAAATGGAACAGAAAAAGGGTGAAAAAGAGCTGAAAACAAATCACCAAGAATCACCAGACGGAAAGACAACTGACACCGAGTCACCGATAGCCGAGTCGCTAAGAGAATCATGAGAAGTAGAGTTAAATCGCCTAAGAGATAAGTCAATAACTTATGAGCAAAGTGACAAAAACGTAGTTGTTTTGACTAAGCGGGAATGTTTTAAGGAATACGCCAAAGATAATGATGATGTGTACAGGACATAAAGCCGCACACCAAGCTTATGATTGGATATAAATGCTGCCGCATTAAATACGAGACATGAAATGCTCAATAGGCGTCATAAATCCAAGCCGCTGATTTCGATCACAATTCAAAACCACCCGCACGCCCTTTCATAAACCATATTTAAACCATTTTCGCCTCCGCTTTCTTTCTCACACTTCTAAAAACTTCATCTCTTTCTCTCAAAAGCAAGGCAAAATACTCTCAAACCCTATCAATCTTCAAATCATTTTCTCGAGTTTTTCCTTGAAATAATCCTAAGAAATGGCACCAACTTATGACTTTACCAAGTTAGGAAAGCAAATCCACACCGCCGACGGTGGATTTTGACGAATGATGAAACAGGGGTCCGACGACACCCTAGTGAAGAAAATCGCCGAGAAGTTGGAAACGCCTGGCTAAAACCATTTCTAACGTTAGAATATCCGATGACCTATGTGGAGGAGGTCGCATACTACGTGAATGCCGAGATTCACGATGAAGGAATCAAGTCATCTGCTCACGGAAAGCAATGACTATCACCGCCAAGGATTTGGTCAACATTGCTCACTACCACCAGGTAAGGAGCATCTCGAGATTAAAGAAGCGATGTAAACTTGGGCCGACGTGGGAAAGAAATAGCCAAGTCCGACTTTGCCGATAAAATAATATACACAAAGAAACAAGAGATCAAAGGAGGATTATCACAAGTTGTTGGACATAGTTGCCAAATGTATCGACATCAAATTTGGCAGCTTTGACCAATCAACAAAGCCAAAGCCGATTGTAATGGCCGCAATCATCGAAGAAAAGAAGATAAACTGGGCTGAGTTTGTCTACAAAGCAGACTCGCTGAACGTGGGAAATAAGTCCTTCAAAGAAGAAGGCTCATTTGGAGGATCCCTAGGATATGGCCTAGTGATTGGCCGGCTATTGGAGGTGAAAGGAGTCCTCTTAGACATGGGAAGGCTTTCCATGTTAACAAGAGGATGTTCAGAGCAAACCTCTCTGGCGCCGTGCGAGCTTATGCCAAGAGAGCGACACAAACAGGTGGAATCACCGACCAAGATACAAATTGTTTCCTCTCCAAATTAAGAAGAAAGCGCTGCGCGCATAAGAAAAGAAGATCCCCTGCGCAAAGAAAGAAAACCAAACATGCTCCCGCCCGCAGCAGAAAGTCACCGTCCCAAAGAAATGCCGTGTCTCCCGCCCTGCTAGCGGGTCGAGAAGGACTCACAAATACCTTCTCCGATCGTCAAAAGGAGGAGAACCGATGCCAAGACGGCCAGCTCCTCGAGAAACAAACACCAAGACGCCCCCGCCGCACAAGACTCGAAGACAACATCTCTCAACCCCGAAATTCCCCGGTACAAACCAGAGACGAAGACGAATTATCAAGCGCTCCGAGCTGAGAAAACCAACAGTCACCCACTCGCCTAGAGAAGAAGATACTGAGATCGCTAGAGAAATAGAGTCTCCGATGTAATTGATGAAACAGCCAAGTCTGTCAAGGCGATCAACAGAGGCAACTCAAGACACAACAGTAGCTCACACAAATGAAGCACAAGAAGAACTCCGCCAGAGCGGATAGTGATGTAATGATCCTATCTCCACCTTACCCGATATCCAAAATCGTCTGCGTGAGTGGAGGAAATGGAAGTTGAGTAAGTCAAGGGAACAGTTCCAACGACTGAGTTTATAGAAGAAGAAGAGGAATCGCTAAATTTCCTCGATTAACTACATCGTGCTCCGGATGAAGACAATCGCACGGACATCCCGCAGATCTACAAGGACAAGGAGAGAGAAAAGCAAGTCAAGAAGCCAAGCACGTGAGAAGGCAAGATCCGCCTATCTCCGGCACCACGTAACACACACATCCTCTTCTTGATGTCTTCTCCGACATGCTGATGAGGATCGGGAGAATGTCACGCGCTACGTAAGAGTTACAAATGCAAAGCATTGCACGAGTCCGTAATCCTTCACGAGCAAAGATTGATGGAGGGACCAGGAGAGTCCTCCGAACACAAAGCTGAAATTGATCCAATGGGAGTGGTCCAAAGAAATCGCCACTGCCGTTGCTGCCACCACTTCCCACTCACTCGGAAGAAGCAATAAGGGACTTGGCGATGAAACCGGGATAGTGGGGACTCGAATGAGCCAACCCCTATTGAAGGTGTGCTACCACCGCCCCAACTACTGAACAATCAATCGAAACAATGAGGAGTTTGGAGATGAGTGACCCCATTACAAGTCACTCACCGGTGCGCCACCGAGGGGAAACTCCTCCACCGGCAAAAGGTCGGAGGATGCTTTGCAGATGACTCCACAACGAATCAAGGAGGCAAAGTAGAGAAAATACAAACACAAGAAGAACAAAGAAGTTGCCATCAACGAAGCTCGAGGCATACTTGAGATCTGTCTCACCGAGGTGCCAACCGATCCGGGCTAATGACGCCGCGATGCAACGAGGCACATGAAGGAATGTACCGGGAGTTAACACTGGCGATGAAAGTGCAATCCATGGGGTTGAGACCCCAATGGATGCCACATCAGAAGACCCTAAGACAAATGACACTCGCCGAAAGGGAGGACCAGGCCTTGCGGCAGAGAGACCGCCGGAGGTAATGAAGGCCCACGGGAGGTTGAGACTTCCTGGGTAAAGAAGTCAAGTAGAGAACATCCCTCCCGCTATGATCGACCCATCTCGAGAAGGAGATCGCGCACTTCATGATTCCCAGACAACCCCGATGTCACTTTTCCTGGGGATCGTGAAAGGCGAAGAAGAAGCCGAGTCATCCCCATGACAAATCCAAAAGACTCACCGGATGTTCCAAGTACGAGCAAGTCGATCCCAAGACTACTCGTCAAACTTTTAATTTTGATGATGAGCCACCAATGGAAATCTCATCATCGTCCGATGACGCTCGATAAGGCCGAGGACCATCCATCAAATGGAAAAATCACCGAGACCAACGGTTGTTAAGACAAGGCCGAGGCTCGCCAGTCGGTCTACTTCACAACAACCCACCAAACAAGAGACCACCGCACGTGCTCCTCAACTCGCAGCAGATCGATTCCCAAAAGAACTTCACGCGCACCGCTCATCATCGAACATATCCCGAGTTGACGCCGATGAATCTTTTGTAGAATCTTTCCCTTTTTCACCGAGAGATACCGAACTCCACGAAGAGTCGAAAACGAACAAGCACGCTATCACAAACCAGCTCCTGTTCTTCCATCGACACCATTGTTCCAAATGATTATGATTTTGATGTCGCATGGCCATCACCGCAATGTAAGAATCACCAAGTTCGAGAAGTGTTCAAGGCACTATTTTTGAGGTTGAACGGATGGAGAGGCATCAGCCTCTTTGGACATGCGATCGACAACAGAGATGCCACCCTTACAAAGAGATTTAAGAGGCATAACAGCTGGGATAAGGGAATGGTGGCAACAAAGAAGAAACAATGCGTGTGGAACAGAGATACTTGAACATTGTTCAACAAGCTCGCTGTGGAGAGTCGAAAATGCCGATGCAAAAACGAAGCCGAGAGAACACATTGAGCATATGCATGAAGCTCGGGACCGCCGAGATCAAGTCAGCTGCGAGCAAAATACAAATGATCTACAAAGCGTTTGGAAGAACACATGACAAGAAAATTCACCTTCTCATGGCCGAGATGAAGCCGATTTCAGCAGAATCCAACGCTACTCGACCTGAATTCGTGCTGCTTACAACGCAGCACTCAAAGCGAACTCAACCATCGAAGACTCGACTTCATGCTTGCCAAAGATGTTCCCCGGGTTCCTCTATCCTTTGATGATGCCAAAAAGGGGAAGAGGAATACCTCAAAGCGCTAAAATCTGAAGGTCGAGAAGAAAGAAGCGGTGAGAAGGGAAAATCACCGAGGAAAAATCACCGAGGAAGTCTTGAAACAAGAAAGGAAAGCTTGTTGAGGGGGAAGGATCAACAGATGTGACATTGATGATTGCACAAACCCCTCAACAAGGTCCTCACACAAATTGACATTATAAGCAAAAACTCCCCGTGACTCGCCACTCCAACACTCTGCTATATCCATGGCCGATAAGAGAAAAACTATTGAAGCGGGATGAAGGAAGTGGAAGGAAGAATGGATGCCAGGGTGATGAACATCTTGAAAGAACATGGAGGCATTCCAAAGAGACAGAGACACTTATGCCATCTCGGATGCTCGGGACAGAGCCACGATCGGTCGATGAATTTAAAACGCTCGAACTGAGGGATACTTTGCAAATATGTCTATGGCTCAAGCTTGGGACCTCGATCGGGAAAAGGGTCTCACGTTATGTGAAGAAGGTTTGACAGCAAAGCAGACAACCGCGATCACTCTGCTGTCACTCCGCCGGTCACTCACCGAAAGAAGAAGACCCCAAGACAAAGATACGCCCGCAGGTAGAGGAAGCAGCGTGTGGAGGAAGAAGCTTGGACTGGCCTCGCCAAGAATATTGAATATGCGGATCCGGAAAGAAAGGAGGGATCTATCACCGGGCTTGACCAAGTGGCAAATTTGAAAGTGGCTAAAACTAACGCCGAGTATGCAAAAAGACTAGAAGAAGAAAAAACAAGAGACAAACTCAATATGGGAGGAGAGACATGAAAGAATAAGAAGAGATGAAGCCGCCAGAAAGCATATGAGAAGAAAAAAAGAAGGCAAATTTACGACGAGAAAAAGAGAAGAAGAGAAGAAGATGCCGATCAAGATGAAAGAAGAGACAATAAGGAGATGAAGTGTTCTTTGTCAACCCTTCGTGTATTTTATCATGTAAATACATACAATGTAAGTCTTCTCGTAATAAAGCTATAAATTCTTTATTTTCAAGTGTAGACAAATATGTGCTCGATACACCTTGTAAACAAATTGATTGTGTAAAAGAACATGAATGATATGATCAATAAAATGATCTATTCTCACAAGATACATTCTATGTCAATACACTATCTCAGTATGTATCTTTGCTATTTGCATTTTTGAATGGTTTAAGTTTTGGCATCATCAAAAAGGGGGAAATTGTTAGGAATTTTATTGTTTAGATTTTGATGAATGCCATGTAAAACTTAGAATAGAAAGTTGGCACCCCAATTCTTGTTTTAAAATGCATTGTAACAATTAGAGTCGCCAAGCCGAGTTAAGACAAATACGCCCTAACATGCAAGAAGACAAATCAAGACTGAAGGAAGACTCACTGCGAGACAATTGAGTATGGCAAAGAAGAGTAGACAGAACTCTACTGGAGAAGCAAATGAGTGGAGCATCGGTCAAGTCAACTCAAGAAAAGCCAAGTCTCAAGTTGAAGTGACAAGAGTCATCCACGATGATTGGAAGTGACTTAAGTCACCTGGGGAAAGCAAGGAAATGCAATCAGTCGAGATAATCAGAAAAGAACCGTTGCCGCGAAATCAAGAGATTTACTTAAACAAGTAATATCTCCATACCACCTTTCTCGAGTGCTCGGTCCCGCGTGCAAAAGGAATGAACCAATGGGAAGCACTACACCGTGTCGAACTCGAAAAGGTGAAAGAACAATTCATACGAGGAAATGGCAATTCCAAGAACGCAAGCCAACGATCGCAAAGTGACTTTCAAAAATAAGCATATCTCTTCAACGGGCAAATTTTTGAAAGTTCACTATAAAAGGCCGAGGAGTTTGTTTGAGAAGAAGTATGACACACACGTGAGATATTCAAGCATATTAGAAAAATCAAACATTCTCAATCCTCAAGCCTACATTACGAAGTACATCAATCCAACACTCACCGTGAAGGAAAGAGAACTTCAATCGCTTGAAGAGGAAACTTTTGAAGAAAAGGGGTCTACATTCCAGGAAGGATTGTAGAAAGGTTCAAGGTTGAACCAAGTCTTAAGCTTTTGGAGGGCTTCGTGATCAAATCCAAAAAGCTTGAGCAAGTGAGTTGTAGTAGCAAGGCGGCTGCCACTGAAGAAGCCGAGTCGTACGAGAAGCCACCGAGTGATCAAGGCGTCTCCCGTGCATCGAGTCCCAAAGGATCAAGTCGGTTGTTGTGATCAAGACTTGTATCCGGATCATACCACTTTGTAAACCGATCATTACCTAGTGGATTCCTCCGAGTTGGAGAAGAGAGGAGTAGAAGAATTACCCCATCTTCGAACCTCTATAAAACTTCATTGTGTCATTTACATTTCAAAGACTTAAATTCCTGCACTTTTAATTGCTTATATCCTGTTGATGAATTTGCTATCCATTTGATAATTTATAAGTACTAAATCAAGCTCTAAAATCTTGCTTAATCAAACTTAAGGGTGTTAAGTCTTCCGCTGAAAATAAAACCACAAATTGAGTTAAATTATAGCCAACAAATGAGTTACTTCATCAACTTAAATTTCACCGAAATCATGAGAGATTAACTCTCTTTGAGTGACTAATTGATCGATCCATCCATCAAGGACACAAATGTGTAGAATCAACTCAGTAGATTTAAAAGGACTAAATCGAAAATTTGGTAAGGTTTATTCAACCCCCTTCTAAACCTTACACTTACACCCCTTGGGACCTACACGAAGAAAATCAATCCAACACTCACCCGTGAAGGAAAGATAACTTCAATCGCCTTGAAGAGGAAATTGTTGAAGAATCAAGGGGTCTACATTCCATGGAGGATTGTAGGAAGGTTCAAGGTCGAACCAGTCTCAAGTTTTTGGAGGGCTTCGTGATCAAATCCAAAGAGCTTGAGCAAGTGGGTCAGTAGTAGCAAGGCAACGCCTGTGAAGAAGGCCGAGTCGCACGAGAAGCCACCGCGTGACCAAGGCATCTCCGGACCGAGTCCCAAAGGATCAAGTCACCGTGTGATCAAGACTTGTATCCGGATCTACCACTCAGATAATCGATCAATACTCGGTGGATTCCTCCTGGAGTTGGAGAAGAGAGGAGTAGAAGAATTACCCCATCTTCGAACCTCTATAAAAACTTATCGTGTCATTTATATTTCAAAGACTTTAATTCCTCGCACCTTATTTATTTAAAACTCACGATAAATTTGCTATCCACTTGATAATCTCTAAGTAGTAAAAGCAAGTATTAAATCAAAACTAAACCAAATTTAAGGGTGTAAAGTCTTCCGCTGAAAACAAATCACAATCGAGTTAAGTCTTTAGTCAAAACAATGAGTTATTCTATCAACAGCTCAAATCAGTCTGTTGAGTAACTAACTCACGATTAACTAACTTAGTCATCCATCAAGGACTCAAATTTGTGAAGTATTAACTCGAATATTTAAAAGGACTAAATCAAAAAGTTGGTAAGGTTTATTCAACCCCCCTCTAAACCTTACACTCACACCCCTTGGGACCTACATTTTATCACAACTATGAATATTAACAATATCAGTCATTTTATCGGTACTCAAGTTGGATTTTGATAAATCCTTTTTCATGCAATTAATATCCTTAACAAGAGTACTATTTTCTTTTTCAAGGTTTCTAACCTTATCAAGTGTGGTGGTGTGAGCACATGATAGTGATTCATAGGAAGTAAATAGACTATCCTTTTCATTTTTCAAACCATTGAATTCTTTTTTCAAATTTTTGTATTTAACAAGTAAGCTTTGGAATTCATTTTGAAGGTCATCAAAATCATTTTGCAAATCACTATAATCATTTTGTATAACAATATCATAGGAAGTAGAGGGTTTAAGACATACCTCGTTTTCTTATTCGATGCCCATAAAACACTGTTCGACTACTTCATAGTTGGGAGTTGTAAAAGGATTGTTCCTTAGATTTGACCTTGTATCCCTTTGAGAAGTAGATGCTTTTGAGTTGCTTCTATCATTTTCATATACTTCATGAATGGCTTCTAATTTCTGCCATACTTCATGAGCCGATCGAATTCCTACAATAAGATCATATTCCAAATTGGTAAGTGAACAATATAAAATATTGAGAGCTTTACCATTTAAGGAGATGATTTTCTTTTCTTCATCATTGAGCTCCTTGAGAGCTTTGGAGGTGTATGGTGTGTCTTTCATCGGAATGGATTCTCCATTGATGACGATGTTCCAAATATCGAACCTGCAACCTTGTAAATAGCATTCCATTCTTTCTTTCCAAAATGCAAAATTTTTGGAATCAAATCGAGGTGGCTTGGTGGTGGAAGTGCCGGAAAGGTGAGCTTCATTCGTAGCCGATGATCGTTCCTCTTCACTCGTAATGTGAAACGAGCTTGCCAAAGAGTTTGGCTCTGATACCACTTGTAAGTCCAAGCGTCTACGATAATCTAGAGGGGATTGAATAGATTATCTCCATCTTTTCGATTATGCCCTCTTTTTCGAATAAAACAAGCCAAGCCAATAATAAAGGTGCAGAATGTAAACAACACGCGTCGATTTATAGAGCTTCACCCCACCTAGAGACTACGTGCTCTACCACCCCAGTATATCCAGGATGGGTTTCGAAAAAGAAAAAGAATTTTATTAATTACCAAAATTAATACAAATTCAACTTACAACACCTTGAAGAGCACCACACTCTTCTTCAACACCACCTTTAGAGATTACCACAATCTCCCTTTGAAGATTACCACAATCTTCCTTCAACGGCACCTTTGAAGATTACCACAATCTTCAACCTTGAAGAATACCAAATTCTTCAAACACCTCAAGAGCACCACACTCTTGAAACACCTACCACCTAGATCACCCAAGTGTATTCTTTCCACAAGAATACTCACAAGGATGTCTTGTGTTGAATGATGACCAAAATCAAGATTACAACTCAATAAAGAATAATACAATTTGAGTGCAAGCGTAATCAAGAAATGAAAGCCTAGACCTCAAGATGTGAAAGTGATAAGCTAGGCAAATTACAATAAGAATAATAACAATGAAAAGCTAAAGACTTTGCTTGAATGTATCTTGTTGTGTTGTATCTCAAGTGTTGTATTGGTTGCTCCAAAAATTCCTCTATTTATAGGAGATGATTGATCAAGCATAGGCTCCTCTTGGGGATTGAAAATCTACAGAAAAATACAATTAAAATCAAGAATATAGCTATTAGAAATCAATCCCACAATTTAAGGAAAGTTTGTCTGCTGCACAACGGTTAGAATTTTGCTGTCAAACTTGAGGGTGACCGGTCGCGCACTGATAAGAGAAAAGGAAGGAACACAACAAAAATACAAGGGGCGACCGGTCCAGGGGGTCTTCGACCGGTCGACCCCTACAAGGACCGATCCCCCTTGATGCAAAACCAAGGACCAATTGTTCTATTTAAGAACGTAGCTCCCAGGTACCGGTCGACAGGGTGTTGACCGATCGACTCCACCGGTCGATGCCCTGGTCGACCGGTCGACCTGGTCAAAAATTCTTCCATCTCATTTTTTGTTCCAAAATTCATCTTCAGGTACAGGTTGCCATATAGGGCGACCGGTTGACCTCGAGACAGAGATGTTGTCCAATTTTTGTCGAAAATAAAACTCAAGAAATACTCCAAAAATTTAGTAAAAGTATTTTAAACCGATCGAGAGTATTTAGACAACATTTAGGAACCTTGTTTTGATGTAAAAACTTATTAACATGAAATCATTAAAAGTGTTTTCCAATTTTATCGAAAATAAAACTTGAAGAAATACTCCGAATAAATAGTAAAAATATTTTAAATCATTTAGGAGTATTTGGACAACAATTAAAAATATTGTTTTGGTGTAAAAATAAAATCATCAAAATTAAGATAAAAACATGTATCAAACATAGAGAAGCTGCTTTGGAACTCCTACGAGGTTCGCCAAAGGATAATTATGCCAATTTTCCCGCCTATGCCCACAACTTAGCCATTACTAATCTTAATACTGTGTATTATTTAGAGATTGACGATGACAACCGTTTCAAATACTTTTTTGGCATTTGCGCCTTGCATTCATGGATTTCACTCGTCAATGCAACTGGTTGTTATTGTAGATGGCACATTCTTGACTGCAAAGTTGTAACGCCCTAGAATTTCTTTTATAAAATATACAATCATACTCCTAATTTTAACGATGAAAAAAACACGAATAATTTTAAAATAAAATAAACTGAGTCAATTGTAGCGGAAGCAAAAAATATTTCATGAATAAAAATCTAACCATCGTCTGATTCTATCAATTTCTAATAAACTGGAATAAAACTAATAACTTAAAAGGAAGTAAATAGTTTGACATTTTTTTAAACAAACATTCATAAATAAATCCATAGGCCTCGTCATATCCACCGCTCTTAGCCAGCGCCATCTCCTTCACCTGAAAAATTTGTTATATGTGGGGTGAGCGACACAACTCAGTGGAGTATAAATTGTCCAAGGTAAATATACAGATATCTCACATAGGCATGCACATACAATCCAATAGGACATAGCATAGTTCTTTTGAAAAACCGTAGACATAGACAATAGTAGCACTGCAGGGGTTACACCTGAGGGATACATCGACCCCAGACCTCTTGAGTCCCTGGCTCAATAGGCCTAAGCAATTGTACTACACATTCATGCATAATAATCTAAGCATTTAACAAGGACAATAAAGTTTAGAAAATAAACCCCACCTTGAACGTAGCTTTGAAAATTAAATAGAGCCTAGAAGTGTCAGATACAAGCACGCCTAATCCTCGCTCGATAAATCGCCTAATCATAAAAAAATAGTTTTAGTCAAAACCTCGAATATTCTAACCTTAATCTAAAAATAATAATCTAAAAATTCTAATTTAGGGGCTTAATAAGATATAAAAATAAAATCGAAGGCTGAATTGGAATCAAAATAGAAATTGGAATTTAGAGGCTAATTTGATGGTTTGGGGTTGAAGGGTAATTCTGTTATTGATTTATGGGGATCACAATCCAAAATCCTTCCTTCCCGTACGTACATCACCCCCTCAACTCCCCTTTTCACTCTTCTAGCTATTTCTTTTATATTACTTTATTCCTACTTTTTCTTACTACTATCGGTCAAAGCACTAAATGGCCATCATCCCTACTGCATCTCTTTCTTCTTCTCAATTTCTACCCTTTCCTTTCTCTTTCCCCTAATTCATGCCACCAACATCATCATCTTCCTTCCCTTTTTTTTTTCTATTTCTTCTTTATTTCGATCACAACATGCCTCCCTAAAATCCGCCATTTCTTATGTTTCTATTTCTCGACCAATATGTGACCCCCCAACCTCCACCACAAATCATCTTCCATTTTTTTTCTTCAAAATCCTCAAGCCTCCTGTCACCCTATCTGACTCTACAACACGATGGCAGTACCGCCCCTGAAGGTCACAACTTCACTTTCCGATGCGGTGGGTTTTTCGGTGGAGTTTTTGGGTTCGGAAATTCCAGCAAAAATCGAGGCTGGGCTGGGGCGAGATGTTCGATGGGTTTCGGTGTTCGATTATTCGGTCGACGAATTTTGTGGGTGGTGGCTCGATTTTGGGCTAAAACGGAGATTTTGGGCTAGTTCGAGAATTTTCTGGCGATGGCTGAATTTGGTTTTTGGACGGCAACGTATTGGATTTCTAATTTTAGGATATTGGCCAGGTGTAGACGTGATGACGAAATTGAAGGTTAATTTCTTTTTCTTTCTAAAATTGGTTTTGGACTGGTTTGGGCTCGTGGTGTTCGAGTTTCCGGAGGTTTTGGCCGTCTACGGACCGATTTGGCAGTGTAGACGATGAAATTGAAAAGAAGCGGCTTTACCTTGCAAAGAATGAAAACGGCCGAATGCTTGATCGTGTGTATCAAATGTAATTAAGGTTGTGGGTTTGTATTTATAAGTTTAATTTGGGTTAAGTGTTTTAATATTACATGATTCTCATAAATCGGGTAGGATATAACAAGATTTGATATATTTGGAAGTTTAAAATTGTGTGTATCTTGATATTCTAGAATACTACTGGAATTGGACATTTTAATGGGCTAAGATAAGTTGGTAATGGGCTCACATTAAATGGGTTTGTTTAAAATTTTGGGCATGGACAGTTGGACATTGGACTTGAAAGATTGGGCTTGAATTAAAAAAAATATAATTGGCCCCTAAATAAAAACTAACTAAAAATCTAAAAATTCACAATTCTTAATAAAAGCCTTAAATAAAATTTTGGGTATTACATACTATCCCCCTTAAAAATAATTTCGTCCTCGAAATTAAACGTACCTAACAAAGATTGAACATCTGGATGTTATGCTAAGATATCGCCCTTACGTTCCCAAGTAGCCTCTTCTTGTCTATGACCAATCCATTGCACTTTGATTAACTCAACGTCTCGATTTCTTAACTTGTGCACCTTTCTATCTAGTACTGCCACTGGTTTTTCCTCGTACGACAACTGCCTATCCAATTCTATGGTCTCATAATTAACAACATGACTCGAATATGGCATGTACCTCCATAACATTGATACGTGAAAAATATTATGGATTCCCGACATTGCTGGCGGTAAGGCTAATCTATACGCTTCCCACTCGCTCCAAAATCTCGTACGGTCCAACATATCTCGGATTGTGCTTCCCTCTCTTACCAAATATGAAAATTCCCTTTGTTGGCGATACCCTCAAAAATATTTTTTGCCTACAACAAACTGTAACTCTTTCCTTTTTGGATCGGCATAAGACTTCTGTCGATCCTGCGCTACCTTGATTCTTTCTCTTATCTTCTCTACGGCTTCGATTGTTCTTTTGACAATGTCCGGACCCAAAACTTTCTTCTCTCCAACTTCATCCCAGTGGATTGGCGATCGGCACTTCCTCCCGTATAATGCCTCGTATGGTCCATTTCAATAGTTGATTAATAAGTGTTATTATAAGCAAATTCAACTTGTGGCAAGTGTCGTTCCCAACCTCCTCCGAAATCCAACATGCAAGCTCTAAGCATGTCTTCCAGCGTCTATATCCTTTCGGACTGACCATCTGTTTGGGGATGAAAAGCCGTACTGAATTGTAATCTCGTCCCCATTGCTCTCTGCAATTCTTTCCAAAAATTTGAAGTAAACCGTGTATCTCTGTCAGACACAATCGAAATCGGTACCCCGTGTAGCCTCACGATCTCCTCAATGTATAATTGAGCCAACTGCTTCATGCTGAAAATCATCTTAACCGGTAAAAAGTGTGTAGTCTTCGTCAATCTGTCCATGATAACCCATATAGCTTCGTTCCCTCTGTTCAACCTCGGTAAACCAGTCACAAAATCCATTGTAACATGCTCCCACTTCCACTCCGGGATCTCAAGTGGTTGTAGCAACCCCGATGGTCGTTGGTGTTCAGCGTTGATTTGTCGACAAGTCAAACACCTCTCCACGAATGATACAATAGAGCCCTTCATGTTTCTTCACCAAAAAGTATTCTTCAAGTCACGATACATCTTCGTACATCCCAGATGTACCGTGTAGGGTGTACAACGAGACTCTTCTAAGATTTCCCTTCTTAGGTTCTCGTCTTTTGGTACACAGACTCTCCCTTCATAAGTAAGTGTGACGTCCGGTGCTCCAGCAAAACCTCTAATGTTTCCAGCTAAAGCTCGCTCCCTCATTTTGCACAAAAACTTATCCTTATTTGTGCCTCCTTGATCCGATTTATCAAAGTCGGCTCTGCCACCATAGCGGATATGATAGCTTTGGTGTTAGTTGGGGGTACTACCACATCGATTCTCATGTTGACGAAATCCTTGATCAATTGCTCTGGCTCCGTGATCATGCTCGCCAGTTCACCACTGTTCTTCCGACTCAAGGCATCAACCACGACATTGGCTTTGCCTGGGTGATTGTGGATTGTATAGTCATAATCTTTGACTAACTCCAACCATCTTCGTTGTCTTATGTTCAATTCTTTCTGCGTGAAGAAGTACTTGAGACTTTTGTGATCTGTATAGATATCACATTTTCCTCCGTACAGGTAATGACGCCATATCTTCCGGGCATGTACTACGGCTGCTAACTCCAAGTCATGCATGGGATAGTTAAGCTCATGTTGCTTCAATTGTCTTGAGGCATAAGCTATCACCTTCTCCTGTTACATGAGTACACATCCAAGACCTTGTTTTGACGCATCACTATAAATAACGAACCATTCTGATCCATTAGGTATTTCCAAAACAGGTGCGGTAACCAATCTTCGTTTCAACTCTTGGAAATTGGTTTCACATTTCTCAGTCCACTGGAATTTCTCTCCCTTTCTCGTCAGTCAAGTCATTGGTCCAACAATCTTAGCAAAACCCTCAATGAACCGTCTGTAATATCCAGCCAACCCTAAGAAATTGTGTACCTCACTTACAGTCGATGGCGCTTTCCATTCATTTATAGCTTCCACTTTGGTTGGATCCACTTCAACACCTTGGGCGGTGACAACGTGACCCAAGAACACCACTCGCTCCAGCCAAAAGTCACACTTTTTGAACTTCACATAAAGTTTCTCCTTGCGAAGTGTCTCCAGCACGATCCTCAAATGCACTTCGTGCTGTTGTTTATCCTTTGAATAGATAAAGATATCATCGATGAACACAATGACAAATTGATTTAAGTAAGGATGAAACATTCTATTCATCAAGTCCATAAAGACCGCAGGTGCTTTGCTTAACCCAAATGGCATCACAGTAAACTCATAATGTCCATAATGGGTCATAAACATTGTTTTGGGTATATCCACTTCTTTGATCTTCAGCTGGTGATACCCTGATCTTAGATCAATCTTCGAGAAAACTCCAGCTCCTCTTAATTGATCAAACAGATCCTCAATGCGGGGTAAGGGGTATTTGTTCTTGATGGTGAGGTTGTTCAACTCTCGATAGTCGATACACATCCCCATCGTACCATCATTCTTCTTAACAAACAACATAGGAGCTCCCCAAGGAGACACGGTCGGTCTAACATAACCCTTATCTAGCAACTCTTGTAATTGCACCTTTAGTTCTTGCAACTCCTTAGGTGCCATTCTGTAAGGTGCCTTTGACATTGGTGCTGCTCCCAGTACCAGATCAATCGTGAACTCCATATGACGATTTGGTGGCATTCCAGGTAACTCTGGAAAAGTATCAGGGTACTCTCAGGCGATCGTGATATCAACAATTGTTCTCTCTTCAGTCAGGGTAGCCATTACATTCACCAAGAATGCTTGGCATTCTCCTTTCCTTAGCATCTTTACGGCTTTCATTGCTGATATAACTCGTGGTGAAACACCCGATCTAGTCCCATGGAAATTGAAATTCTCTTTTCCTGGCACATGGAAATCTATTTCCCTCTCGTGACATTGGATGTTTGCGCGGTTCTGACTTAACCCATCCATTCCTAAGATTACGTCAAAGTCCTTCATCTTTATAACGTATGGGTTCACTTCTAGAGTTTTTCCCTCTATGTTCAGTTGTACCCCGTTTACTCTATGATTAGCCACTATAGTTTTACCCGATCGTATACTAACCCCCAAAGGTTCCACAGACTCACATATCACATTATTTAATCGCTCAATGAATTTTGCAAATATGAAAGCATGTGTAGCACCGGTATCAAAAAGTACAAGAGCAGGTACATTAAAAACTCGTAACATACCTGTCATTGTCTCAGGCTCCTTTTGTGCAACCTGCTCGGAAATGGCATACATTCTGGGTTTCCCTCCTACAGTCCCAACCCTGATGCCTTGGCTGATGGCATCGGTAACAAACATCTTTTCCCAGCAGGCACTCACCATGATGATATTTCCCGCAATTCTGGCATTGTGGCCTCGTCTGCTGACCTTGCTGATTAGGAGCACCACCGACTCTTTGTTGTTTGTTGTTATTAACAAACTTCCCAAAGTGTTAGGACCCTCCCATTTCCTTTTGGGAGCCTCAAAAACCTTTTTACTACCTCCTTCCAATCTCATATTGGAGGCAACCGTTCGAGCTCCTTCCACAACCGCAGAATATGATGCGTTCCCCAGTATGCTCACTACCCCACCCAACTCAGGGCATAAACTAGACACAAATCTCTTAGCATTCTTACCGTCTGTGTCCGTCAAGTGAATAACATATCTCGCTAACTGGTTGAACTTTCGCTCATACTCGAGCACTGTCTTCGTCCCTTGTTGCAGGTTTAGGAACTCTCTTTCCTTTCTGTCTCTGTAGGACTACGGGAAAAACTGCTGCATGACTAATTCTTTAAAACCAGTCCATTGCATATCAGCTTGTTGCTGATCAGTAATGGTTTGTCGGTGTGAATCCCACAAATGTCGCACATCTTGTTTGAGTTGATATATTGCACATGAGACCCTTTGTGCGTCAGTGCACTCGATCAATTCAAATATGCCCTCCAATTTTGCTATCCATTCTTCCACAGTGTGCGACTCCTCCTGTCCCGAGAGTGTCAAAGGTCTATAGCAGCGAAACTGTTCCACCACATGTGAAGTGTTATTTGTTGGAGCCGGCTGGTTCTGTGGGTTCAAAGCACCCCCCTTGAGTTAGACCCTCAACGACTGTGGCCAGGTGTGCCACTACGTCTCCCAAATTTTCTAGTGTTGAATTTGTGGCAGTCCCAGTTCCAGGGGCTCTAGGATTCATCCTATAACCATGAATATAAAATTAAGTCAATTTCCAATTGGAAAATTTTTAAGCTCAATAATAAAAAAAATTAAACCATAAACGATAACAAGTACTCAAGGCAATAAAAGAAAATGATCATCCATTAATCTCATTTTATTACATCGAATTCGATGATTAAAGAAACAACTGCTAGTTTGAAAATTAAAAACACAAACTAAAATACTAATGAAAAGAAAATATAAAATCCAAACATCGTCTACTAAAATAAATAAAACAAAAGCTGGCTAATCAATATATTCTTCTAGGTCTTCCTCCGGATCTTCCTTGGGTCTTCATCATCACTAGAATTAGGTGGATGGGCATCATCGTGTATGTCTTGCTCTTCAGGCCAGAAGTCAGAAATGTCCATAGTGAGTTGTACATGGTCCAACCACCACTGTCGGAAAACCGAAAGGAAATCCTCATAGGTAAACCGCGACTGAACTCCCTGGACATCATCTACCATTTGATTGTATATCTCTCTTGCTCGTCGCAGGGGTAACTCCGATAAGGTATTAATAAATCTAAGTATGCCCTGTCGGTCAGATACCGAGTGACCGGCATATCTAGCCTCTACCCATAAACCAAACATTGCGTTAAGATGTGCCCCAAGGTTATAGTTAGGTTCCCATTGGTATTGTTCATATATCTCTATCCTTGCTCTCCTATTAACGCTAACAATATCGGACTTCCGTGTTGTATACCTTCTATGAGCCATCTATATAGCATAAAAATAATTAAATCCTCTAAGTTCTTTCTATTGTCCATAAAGTTCACAAATATCAACATCCCAATAGTTCAATGGCATCCTATCGTGCTATGCATCCAAGAAAACTTAGCATATTCTTTTCCTTTTTCTCTTTGCAATAGAAGTAAAATTCTTTAACAACATTAAAACACTTTAGCAATGGCATTTGACAATAGCAGTAGCAGTAGCAATAATAATAACAATAGCGATGGCATTAGCAGTAGAAAGGGAAATCCTTTAAAAAAATCGTACCTTGGCTTCGGAGTTAGCGTGGTATAGCAGTGGTGGATACGTAGACTCTTTCCATTTTATTATTAAAAAAAATTCTAATTCATTTATCAGAGTACACACACGAAATTTACACGTTTTTTTTGCAAGTCTACAGAAAGGTAGACCCGCTCTGATACTACCTGTAACGCCCTAGAATTTCTTTTATAAAATATACAATCATACTCCTAATTTTAACGATGAAAAGAACACGAATAATTTTAAAATAAAATAAACTGAGTCAATAGCGAAAGCAAAATATATTTCATGAATAAAAATCTAACCATCGTCTGATTCTATCAATTTCTAATAAACTGGAAATAAAACTAATAACTTAAAATGAAGTAAATAGTTTGACATTTTTTTTAAATAAACATTCATAAATAAATCCATAGGCCTCGTCATATCCACCGCTCTTAGGCAGCGCCATCTCATTCACCTGAAAAGTTTGTTATATGTGGGGTGAGTGACACAGTTCAGTGGAGTATAAATTGTCCAAGCTAAATACACAGATATCTCACATAGGCATGCAAATACAATCCAATAGGACATAATATAGTTGTTTTGAAAAACCGTAGACATATACAATAGGTAGCACTGCAGGGGTTACACCTGAGGGATACATCGACCCTGGACCTCTTGAATCCCTGGCTCAATAGGGCCTAAGCAATTGTACTACATATTCATGCAAAATAAAGCATTTAACAAGGACAATAAAGTTTAGAAAACAAACCCTACCTTGAACGTAGCTCTGAAAATTAAATAGAGCTTAGAAGTGTGGGATACAAGCACGCCTAATCCTCGCTCGATAAATCGCCTAATCATAAAAAAATAATACTAGTCAAAACCTCGAATATTCTAACCTTAATCTAAAAATAATAATCTAAAAATTCTAATTTAGGGGCTTAATAGGATATAAAAATAGAATCGAAGGCTGAATTGGAATCAAAATAGAAATTGGAATTTAGAGGCTAATTTGATGGTTCGGGGTTGAAAGGTAATTCTGTCATTGATTTATGGGGATCACAATCCAAAATCCTCCCTTCCCGTACGTACATCACCCCCCTTAAATCTCCTTTTCACTCTTCTTTCTATTTATTTTCTTTTTCCTTTATCACTTTATTCCTACTTTTTCTTACTACTATCGGTCAAAGCACTAAATGACCATCATCCCTAATGCATCTCTTTCTTCTTCTCAGTTTCTACCCTTTTCTTTCTCTTTCCCCTAATTCACGCCACCAACATCATCATCTTCCTTCCCCCCATTTTTCTATTTCTTCTATATTTCGATCACAACATGCCCCCCTAAAATCCGTCATTTCTTCTGTTTCTATTTCTCGACCAATCTGTGAGCCCCCCAACCTCCCCCACAAATCATCTTCCATTTTTTTTCGTCAAAATCCTCAAGCCTCCCGTCACCCTATCTCACTCTACAACACGATGGCAGTATCGCCCGTGAAGGCCACAACTTCACTTTCTGACGTGGTGGGTTTTTCGGCGGAGTTTTTGGGTTCGGAAATTCCAACAAAAATCGAGGCTGGGCTGGGCTGGGGTGAGATGTTTGATGGGTTTCGGTGTTCGATTATCTGGTCGACGAATTTTGTGTGTGGTGGCTCAATTTCGGGCTGAATCGGAGATTTTGGGATGGTTCGAGAATTTTTCGGCGATGGCTGAATTTGGTTTTTGGACGACAGCATACTGGATTTCTAGTTTTAGGATATTGGCAGTAGACGTGATGACGAGATTGAAGGTTAAATTTTGTTTTTCTTTCTGAAATTGGTTTTGGACTGGTTTGGGCTCGTGGTGTTCGAGTTTTCAAAGGTTCTGACTGTCTATGGACTGGTTTGGCAGTGTAGACGATGAAATTGAAAAGAAGAGGCTTTACCTTGCAGAGAATGAAAACGTCCCAATGCTTGACCGTGTGTATAAAATGTAATTAGGGCTGTGGGTTTGTATTTATAAGTTTAATTAGGGTTAAGTGTTTTAATCTTACATGATTCTCATAAATCGGGTAGGATATAACAAGATTTGATATATTTGGAAGTTTAAAATTGTGTGTATCTTGATATTCCAGAATAATACTGGAATTGGACATTTTAAAGGGCTAAGATAAGTTGGTAATGGGCTCACATTAAATGGGTTTGTTTAAAATTTTGGGCATGGACAGTTGGACATTGGACTTGAAAGATTGGACTTGAATTAAAAAACAATATAATTGGCCCCTAAATAAAAACTAACTAAAAATCTAAAAATTCATAATTCTTAATAAAATCCTTAAATAAAATTCTGGGTATTACAGAAGTATAAAGGTACGTTGATTGTTGCTACATTCCAGGATGCAAGTATGTAGATATATCCTTTTGCATAGGGCACTGTTGATTCTGAGAATGATGCTTCATGGCATTGGTTTTTTCAATATTTGTAATACCTAGAATTTTATTTTGGGCTTTTATTAAGAATTGTGAATTTTTAAATTTTAGTTAGTTTTTTTAGGGGCTATATTATTAAATTCAAGCCCAATTCTCTAGTCAAATATTTATTTACCCAAGTCCAATTTTAAGCAAGACCCATTTTCAGGCAAAACCCTAATTATTTTAAGCCCAATATTGAAACCCTTCATCAAATAAAACACATGCCCAATTCTGTTGGAACTCCATAGGCGTCTGTTTCCTTATCAGGATGGCAAAGATTCCAGTTTATCTCAAACCCAACTCTTAGAATCCTATTATAACAATACTCTTAACCCTAAAAGAAACTTATATAACAAACTACAGTCCAAGAAAGAGTTACATGCTATTATTCTTCAATCTGCAGCAAAAAAAAAAGGTAACCATCATCCTTTTTCCCTCGCGTTAAATTTGTAACCCCAAACCCAGCCACAGGCGGAAAGTCCCCGAATGGGCCCGAAACAACCCATTTTTCATTGAACCACCCAAACATGCTCGCAATTCCACCCTCTGTGTGCGAGTAGTGTCGATCGAGAAGGAAAAAAAGATTTGTTGGGACTGCTAGGGGCGAGAAACCAAAAAAAGAAGAAGGAATTTTTTTAGGGGGTCTGTTGTAATTGAAATAGAAAGAAAGAAAGAAGAAGAAGAAAAAAATAGATTGAAGAAGAGTTGGGCGGATGGCTGGACGAGAGCAGAGGAGAAATAAAGAAGAAGAAAGAAAAGAAAGAGAAAGAAAGGAGAAAGAAAAAGGAAAGTGAGAGAAAGAGGGAGTCATGTTATGAATGCTGTTGACCGAAAAGAAAAGCAAGGAAAAAGTGGGAAAAGAAAAAGAAAAAGAAAGAAGAGAGAAAAATGGGAAGAACAAAAAGAGAGAGTGAGAGAGAGATGGAGGAGAAAGTGGGTTCCGTATGGGAAGAGAAGAAAAGGGGAAGGAGGATTTTGGAATGTGGTCCCAATTATCATATGACAGATTCACCCCTAAATCCCTAAACCATCCAAATTAGCCTATAATTCGAATTCTACTTCCAATTCTAATTTATCCTTCAATTCTATTTTTATATTCTATTAAGCCCCTAAATTAAGATTTTTAGATTATTATTTCTAAGTTTTAAGTTTAGAATATTCGAGAAATTTGACTAGTATTATGTTTCTATTGTTATGCGATTTATCGAGCGAAGATTAGGCGTACTTGCATCCGACACTTTTTAGGCTCTATTTATTTTTCAAGCTACGTTCAAGGTGGGGTTTGTTTTCTAACCTTTATTGTCCTTGTTAAATGCTTAGATTAGTTTGTATGATTGTGTAGTATAGTTGCTTTAGACACCCATGAGCTAGAGACTCAAGAGGTCCGGGGTCGATGTATCCCTCTGGTGGAACCCCTGCAGTGCAATCTATGTCTATGTCTACGATTTTTCAAAAGATCTATGTTATGTTCTATTGGATTGTATTTGCATGCCTATGTGAGATATATGTGTATTTAGCTTGGACAATTTCTACTCCACTGAGCTGTGTCGCTCATCCCATATATATCCAACTTTTCAAGTGAAGGAGATGGCGCTGGCTAAGAGCGGTGGATATGACAAGGCCTATGGATTTATTTATGAATGTTTATTAAAACAATGTCGAACTATTGCTTTTTTTTTAAATTATTAGTTATTATTTTTTAATTTCCAGTTTATTAGTAATTGATAGAATTAGACGATGGTTAAATTTTTATTCATGAAATATTTTGCTTCCGCTAGTCATTTTAGTTTATTTTTAAATTATTCGTGTGCTTTATCATCGCTAAATTAGATGTATGCTTGTTTATTTTATAAAAGATATTCTAGGGCGTTACATGTGGTATCAGAGCCGGTCTACCTTCCTGTAGACTTGTAAAAAATAATATGTGTAGTTTTCGTGTGTGTACTCTGATAAATAATTTAGAAATTTTTTTAATAAAATGAGAAAAGTCTACGTATCCACCACCGTTATGCCACGCCAACTCCGAAACTAAGATACAATTTTTTTTAAAAATTTGTTTTCTACTGCTAATGCCATCACTATTGTTACTGATATTGCTACTGCTATTGTCAAATGTCATTGCTAAAGTGTTTTAATATTGTTGTAATGAATTTTACAATTTTTATTGCAAAGAGAAAAAGGAAAACAATATGCTAAGATTTCTTGGATGCATAGCACACACGATACAATGCCATTGAACTACTATGATACTATGATATTTGTGAATTGTATGAACAATAGAAATAATTTAGAGGATTTAGATGTTTTCATGCTCTATAGATGGCACGTAAAAGGTATACAACACAGAAACCTGATGTTAGTAGCGTTAATAGGAGAGCAACGATAGAGAGATATGAACAATACCATTGGGACCCTAATTATAACATCGGTGCACATCTAAACGTAATGTTTGAATTATGGATAGAGGTTAGATATGGTGGTCACTCGGTATCTGATCGAGAGGGCATACTAAGATTTATTAATACCCTATCGGAGATACCCCTGCGAAGAGCAAGAGAGATATACAACCAAATGATAGCGGATGTCCAGGATGTCTAATCGCGTGTTAGCTATGAGGATTTTACTTCGGTTTTCTGACAGTGGTGGTTGGACCACATACAACTCACAATGGACGTTCCTCACTATTGGCCCAAAGAACAAAACATACATGACAATGCCCCTCCACCTGATTCAAGTGATGATGAAGATCCAGAGGAAGACCCAAAGGAAGATCCGGAGGAAGACACAAAAGAAGATATTTGATTAGCCAGTATTTGTTTTTATTTATTTTAGTAGTCGATGTTTGGATTTTATATTTTTCTTTCGTTAGTATTTTGGTTCATGTTTTTAATTTTCAAAGTAGCAGTTGCTTCTTTATTCCTCAAATTCGATGTAATAAAATTTGAGATTAATTTTATTACCTTGGGTGCTTGTTATTATTTTATGGTTAAATTTTTTTAATATGAGCTTGAAACTTCCAATTGGAAATTAATTGAGTTTTATATTCATGGTTATAGGATGATGCCTAGAACCGGGGCTGCCCCTAAGTTTTATTTGAATTGATCGAGTGCACTGATGCACAAAGGATTTCATGTGCGATATATCAACTAAAACAAGACGCGAGGCATTGGTGGGATTCACACCGACGAACCATCACTGACCAGCAACGGATGGATATGCAATGGAATGGCTTTAAGTAATTAGTCCTGTATCAATTTTTGCCGCAGTCCTACAATGATAAGAAAGAAAGAGAGTTTCCAAATATGCAGCAAGGGACGATGATGGTGCTCAAGTATGAGCGAAACTTAAATGAGTTAGGGAGATATGCTATTCATTTGATGGACACAGACGAGAAGAAGGCTAAGAGGTTTGTATCTAGTTTACGCCCTGAGTTGGGCGGGGTAGTGAGTATACTGGGGAACGCATCGTATTCTGCAGTTGTGGAAGGAGCTCGAATGGTTGCCTCCAATATGAGATTGGAAGGAGGTAATAAAAAGGCTTAGGAGGCTCCCAAGAGGAAATGGGAGGGTCCAAACACTAGGGAGTTTGTTAATAACAATAAATATCAAAGAGTCGGTGGTGCCCCTAATCAGTTACGTGAGCAGACGAGGCCACAATGCCAGAAATGTGGGAAGTATCATAATGGCGAGTGTTTGCTGGGAAAGGATGTTTGTTACCGATGCTATCTGCCAGGGCATCAGGGTTGGAACTGTCAGAAATATCCTAGTCAGCCCAGAGAGGATCAGAGGCCCACATGAGGGAAACCCAGAATGTACGCCATGACTGAGCAGGACGCAGCAGAGGAGCCTGAGACAATGACAGATGTGTTACGAGTTTTTAATACATATATGTGCTTGTACTTTTTGATACTGGTGCTACGCATTCTTTCATATCTGCAAAATTCATTGAGGAATTAAATAATGTGATATGTGAGTCTGTAGAACCTTTGGGGGTTAGTACACCATTGGGTAATACTATAGTGGTTGATCATAGAGTAAACGGGGTACAACTGAACATAAAAGGAAGAACTCTATAACCGAACCCATATGTTATAAAGATGAAGGACTTTGACGTAATCCTAGGAATGGATTGGTTGAGCCAGAACTGAGCAAACATTCGGTGTCACGAAAGGGAAATAGATTTTCATGTGCCTGGAAAAGCGAATTTCATTTTTCATGGGACTAAATTGGACGTTTCACCATGAGTTATATCAACAATGAAATCCGTGAAGATGCTACGGAAGGGAGAATTCCAAGCATTCTTGGTGAATGTAATGGCTACCCCAACTGAAGAAAGAACAATCACGATATCCGATGCCTCTAGAGTACCCTGATGTTTTTCTAGAGGATTTTCCTGGAATGCCGTCAGATTGACAAGTGGATTTCATGATTGATCTGGTACCGGTAGTAGCACCAACATCAAAGGCACCTTGCAGAATGACACCTGAGGAGTTGCAAGAACTAAAGGTGCAATTACAAGAATTGCTGATTATGTGAGACTAAGTGTGTGCCCATGGGGAGCTCCTGTGTTATTTGTTAAGAAAAAAAATGGTACGATGAGGATGTGTATCGACTATTGAGAGTTGAACAATCTCACGATCAAGAACAAATACCCCTTACCCTGCATTGAGGATCTGTTCGATCAATTAAGAAGAGCTGGAGTTTTTTTGAAGACTGATATGAGATCTGGGTATCACTAGCTGAAGATCAAAGAAGCTGATATACCCAAAACACCATTTAGGTCCCGTTATGGACATTACAAATTTACGTTGATGCCATTTGGGTTAAGCAACGCACCAACAATATTTATAGACCTGATGAATTGAGTGTTTCATCCTTACTTAGATCAATTCATCATTGTGTTCATCGATGATATCTTGATCTATTCAAAGAATAAACAATGGCACGAAGAGCATTTGAGAATCGTGCTTGAGACACTTCGCAAAGAGAAACTGTATGCGAAGTTCAAGAAGTGTGAGTTTTGGCTGAAGCAAGTGGTGTTCTTTGGGTCATGTAGTCACCGCCAGAGGTGTCGATGTGGATCCAACCAAAGTGGAGGCTATAAATGAATGGAAAGCGCCATCGACCGTAAGTGAGGTACGCAGTTTCTTAGGACTTGCTAGATATTACAGACGATTCATTGAAGGTTTTGCCAAGATTGCTGGACCAATGACCCGACTAATGAGAAAGGGAGAGAAATTCCAGTGGAATGAGAAATGCGAAACCAGTTTCTAAGAGCTGAAATGGAGATTGGTTACCGCACCTGTTTTGACGATACCTAATGGATCATAAGGGTTCGTTATATATAGTGATGCGTCAAAACAAGGTCTCAGATGTGTACTCATGCAGCAGAGGAAGGTGATAACTTATGCCTCAAGACAATTCAAGCAACATGAGCTTAAATGTCCCATGCATGATCTGGAGTTAGTAGCCGTGTACACGCCATGAAGATATGGCATCATTACATGTACAGAGGAAAATGTGAATCTATACGGATCATAAAAGTCTCAAATACTTCTTCATGCAGAGAGAATTGAACATGAGACAACGAATATGGTTAGAGTTGGTCAAGGATTATGACTGTACTATCCACTATCACCCAGGCAAAGCCAATGTGGTGGTTGATACCTTGAGCCGGAAGAACAGTGGTGAACTGACGAGGATGATCACGGAGCAAGAGCAATTGATCAAGGATTTCGTCAACATGAGAATTGATGTGATAGTACCGCTAATAGCTATCATATCTGCTCTGGTGGCAGAGCCGACTTTGAGAAATCGAATCAAGAAGGCACACACGAAGGATACATTTTTGTGCAAAATGAGAGAGCGAGCTTTAGCTAGAAACATTAGAGGTTTCGTTGAAGTACCTTACGGTGCGCTTAAGTATGAAGGGGGAGTCTGTGTACCAAAAGACGAGAACCTAAGAAGGGAAATCTTAGAAGAGTCTTATTGTACAACTTACATGGTGCATCTAGGAGGTACGAAGATGTATCGTGACTTGAGAAATACTTTCTAGTGGAGAAACATGAAGGGCTCTATTGCATCATTCGTGGAGAGATGCTTGACTTGTCAACAAATCAAAGTCGAGCACCAACGACCGTCGGGGTTGCTACAACTACTTGAGGTCCCGGATTGGAAGTGGGAGCATGTTATAATGGATTTTGTAAATGATTTACCGAGGTCGAATAGAGCAAATGAAGCTATATGGGTTATCGTGGATAGATTTATGAAGACATCACACTTTCTGCCGGTTAAAATGATTTTCAGCATGGAACAGTTGGCTCAATTATACATTAACGAGATAATGAGGCTACACAGAGTGCCAGTTTCGATTCTGACAGAGGCACAAGGTTTACTTCAAATTTTTGGAAGGGATTGCAAAGAGCAATTGGGATGAATTACAATTCAGTACGTCTTTTCATCCCTAAACAGATGGACAATCCGAATGGACGATACAGACGCTGGAAGACATGCTAAGAGCTTGTATGTTGGATTTCGGAGGAGGTTGGAAATGACACTTGCCACTATTTGAATTTGCTTATAATAACATTTATCAGTCAACTATTGGGATGGCACCATACGAGGCATTTATACGGGAGGAAATGTAGATCGCCAGTTCACTGGGATGAAGTTGGAAAAAAGAAAGTTTTGGGTCCGGACATTGTCTAAAGAACAGTCGAAGCCGTAGAGAAGATAAGAGAAATAATCAAGGTGGCGCAGGATCGACAGAAGTCTTATGCTAATCCAAAAAGGAAATAGTTACAGTTTGTTGTAGCTGAGAAAGTTTTTATGAGAGTATCGCCGATGAAGGGAATTTTCAGATTTGGTAAGAGAGGGAAGCTCAATCTGAGATATATTGGACCGTACGAGATTCTGGAGCGACTGGGGAGAGTAGTGTATAAATTAGCCTTACCGCCAACAATGTCAGGAATACACAATGTTTTTCACGTATCTATGTTATGGAGATACATGCCAGATCCGAGTCATATTGTTAATTATGAGACCATAGAATTAGATAGGCATTTTTCATACGAGGAGAAACCTGTGGCAGTACTAGTTTGAAAGGTGCACAAGTTAAGAAATCGAGACGTTGAGTTAATCAAAGTGCAATGGAGTGGACATAGCCAGGAAGAGGCTACTTGAATACGCAAAGACGTTATTTTAGCATCACATCCAAAGGTTTAATCTTTGTTAGGTACGTTTAATTTTGAGGACAAAATTATTTTTAAGGAGGATAGTATGTAATACCCAAAATTTTATTTTGGGCTTTTATAAAAAATTGTAAATTTTTAGATTTAGTTAGTTTTTTTTAGGGGCTATATTATTAAATTCAAGCCCAATTCTCCAGTCAAATATTTATTTACCCAAGTCCAATTTTAAGCCAGGCCCAATATTGAAATCCTTCATCAAATAAAACACATGTGCCAATTCTGTTGGAACTCCATAGGCGTCCGTTTTGTTATCAGGATGTCAAAGATTTCAGTTTATCTCAAATCCAACTCTTAGAATCTTATTATAACAATACTCTTAACCCTAAAAGAAACTTATATAACAAACCTACAATCCAAGAAAGAGTTACATAGTATTATTCTTCAACCTGCATCAAGAAAAAAAATCAGGTAACCATCATCCTTTTTTCCCTCATGTTAAATCATAATCCCAAACCCTGCCATCATTGAAAAGTCCCTGAATCGGCCTGAAACAACCCAGTTTTCTCCGAACCACCCAAACCCGCTCGCGATTCCATCCGTTGTGTGCGAGTAGAGTCGATCGAGAAGGGAAAAAAAGATTTGTTGGGGCGAGAAACCAGAAACAAAAGAAGGGATGTTTTTTTAGGGGGGTCTGTTGTAACTGAAATAGAAAGAAAGGAGAAAGAGGGAGTTGGGTTGTGAATGTTTTTGACGAAAAGAAAAGCAAGGAAAAAGTGGGAAAAGAAAAAGAAAAAAGAGAGAGAAAGGGGAAGAAAAGAGAGAGAGAGAGAGAGAGAGAGAGAGAGAGAGAGAGAGAGAGAGAGAGAGAGAGAGGAGAGAGAGAGAAAGTGGGTTACGTATGGGAAGAGAAGAAAAGGGGAAGGAGGATTTGGAATGTGGTCCCTATTATCAAATGACAGATTCACCCCTCAATCCCTAAACCATCCAAATTAGCCTATGATTTCAAATTCTAATTCTAATTCCAATTTAGCCTTTAATTCTATTTTTATATTCTACTAAGCCCTAAATTAGGATTTTTAGATTATTATTTCTAAGTTTTAAGTTTAGAATATTCGAGGATTTTGACTTGTATTATGTTTCTATTGTTAGGCAATTTATCGAGCGAGGAATAGGCGAACTTGTATACGACACTTTTTAGGCTCTACTTATTTTAAAGCTACGTTCAAGGAGGGGTTTGTTTTCTAAACTCTATAGTCCTTGATAAATGCTTAGATTATTTTGCATGATTGTGCAGTATAGTTGCTTTAGACACCCATGAGCCAGGGACTCAAGAAGTCCGGGTGTATGTATCCCTCAGGTGGAACCCTTGCAGTACAATCTAAGTCTATGTCTGCGGTTTTTCAAAAGATCTATGCTATGTTCTATTGGATTCTATTTGCATGCCTATGTGAGATATATATGTATTTAGCTTGGACATTTTTTACTCCACTGAGCTGTGTCGCTCATCCCATATATAACTAACTTTTCAGGTGAAGGAGATGACGCTGGCTAAAAGCGGTGGATATGACAAGGCCTATGAATTTATATATGAATGTTTACTAAAAAAATGTTGAACTATTTGCTTTTTTTTTTTTTTTAAATTATTAGTTTTTTTTATTTCCAGTTTATTAGTAATTGATAGAATTAGACGATGGTTAAATTTTTATTCATGAAATATTTTGCTTCCTCTACAATTGATTTAGTTTAATTTATTTTTAAATTATTCGTGTGCTTTTTCATCGTTGATATTAAGTGTATGCTTGTTTATTTTATAAAAGAAATTCTAGGGCGTTACAATATTGAAAGAAATAACAGGTGATAGGGAAAATCTTGATGTTATATCTGACCGCCATAGAAGTATATCATAATGCTTATCATGGTCATTGCATACATCACATAAAAGGAAACTTGATGACCATGACTCGAAATACCAATATTGCCTCACTTTTTATGAAAGCAGCCGAGGCTTATACTGTTGAAGAGTTTGGAATCTTCATGGGTCAGATTAGAAGTATCAATAAGACAGGTTAGAGGTATCTTAATGATACAGATTTTCAGACATGGGCTAGGCCACACTTTCAGGGGAACCGTTATAATATTATGACATTGAACAATGCGGAGTCGCTGAATTCCTTGTTCAAGAAGGAGCAACAAAGTTTAATTCTCCCATTCATTGAGAGTAAAGGGAATAATCTATACAAATAATTCTTTGAGAAACGTAAAAATGGACACAATTGTACAAGCCGTTTAACCTCTGCAATGGAACAAAAAAATGCGCAAACAATATGATATGGCAAAGAGATTTATTGCTCAACCATTTGATCAATTGATGTATACAATAAGTGGCGGCACCACAAACCATATTGTTAATTTTGCTGAAAACACTTGGATCACTTTCCATGCGAGCATGAAATAGCAGCGGCCAAGCAAAGACAATTTTCAGCATACGACTTATGTTCTCATTACTATATTGTTAACTTTTGTAAAGCAACACATGCATATAGTATAATTCCTGCAACTAATGAAACAAAATGAGGTGTTCTTGAGAATATTAAGAATATAAATGTCTTACCACCTCTTGTCCGACCACAAATTGGTCGTCGTAAAACAATAAGAATACCTTCAACTGGGGAGTTTGCTAAGAGAATCAAATGTAGTAGGTGGCGGGCATCCGAGCACAACCGACTTACATGTCGAGATAAAAGACCATTGGTTGACAGGCAATGACAAGTTTAGTCACTATCCAAGAATAAACGACCATGGTTGCTATAAAACAACTTTGGTAATGACCAAAATTGTTTTTTTTTATTTTTTGGCTTTACTCTTGTATTCAAGCACAAACAATATTACCTTATGAAGATGTTACGAATTTGATTAAACGGTGAAACCGAGAAATAAATATGTTCAACTACACTTGAATATGTAAAAATTGTCCGAAATAATAAATTATAGATGAAATATACACCAAACGATCAAAGTCGAGTGTAAGCGACTACAATCATTTAAGAACTCGACTTTAGTCGTTTTCCCTTGACCAAAGTTGTTTTTAGACTTTTTTGTACTTTAATCTTGTAATCAACTACTAAAATCCATATCAACAATGTTTAAAGACTATATAATGATGCTAGAAGTGCTTTTGTAACTATCTAAAACCACATCATTAGAATCTTCAAAATATATCACAAAACATATCACATTTGGTTTAAGTATTCACAAATACATTGGTAAATGTAAACCTATTGCAATCACAAAATAATATTATCTTATGAAGATGTTATGAATTTGATTAAATGGTGAAACTGAGAAATAAATATGTTCAACTACACTTGATTATGTATTAAAATTTTTTGAAATAAGAATTTATGGATGAAATATACACCAAACGACCAAAGTCAAGTGTAAGCGACTGCAATCGTTTAAGTACTCGACTTTAGTCATTTTTCCTCGATGAAAGTAGTTTCAGACTTTTTTGTACTTTAATCTTGTATTCAACTACTAAAATCCATATCCTCAATGTTTCGTTGAGCTTATTTAAAACATTTTATAAGTTCATCCATCTCATAAGTTGTTTTAGGAGCTTATAAGATGTTATATATTATTTTAAAATTAAGTTGTCAGAGTGTTTGGATAAAATAAGCTTGTAAGTCTACAAGCTATTTTGATATCTTATAAGTTGTTTTTTAAAAAAAAATTACCAAACATAATTTAAGAGCTTATAAGCTCTTAAAAATCTTATAAGATCCTAAAAAATAGCTTATAAGATGTTAGATCTTATTTTAAAATTTAGTCGTCGTAGTTTTTGGATAAAATAAGCTTATAAGCTATTTTGATAGCTTATAATCTATTCAACTACTAAAATCCATAATCACAGCCCATTAGAACCTACAAAATATTCATAAAATATTATCAAATATTCACATAATGCTACCAAATGTTCTAGCCACACCCTATCAGAATCTACAAAATATTCGTAACATGTTACCAAACATGCACAAAATATATCTATGGGTCATAATTTTCAAAGTAGACATCCACTGCAAATTTCTCTCCCCATATGTGGATGTTATCTTGAACCACGTCCTTTACAAAGAGTTCAATGCTCAAAAACTCGATAAACTTGATTGCAAAAATCCCACAATCACCTCTCCAAAATGACAACAATACTTAGTAAAAACTGCATGAGAAATTTTTGCTTTAGAATACAACATGATAAAAGCTTATGAGACTTTTTGTTGGGGTACTCCTTCAAATCTATTGGTTGTAAGTGTATCTTGTATGTTGGGAAATTATTTTGTTGATTTTGATGAATGCCATGTAAAACTTAGAATAGGAAGTTGGCACCCCATTTTTGTAGTAAACTGCATTGTAATAGATAGGGTGATTGGGTCGAGCCGAGTTAAATCACTATGCCTAAACATGAGAGAAGACAACTGGAGACTAGAAGGAAGACTTTCTTTGCCAAAGCGGTGAGTATGGCAGAGAAGTAGAGATGGCAGTGGGGCGGGGATTCCCCGTTCCCCGCGGGGATCCGCCCCGAAGGGGGATTCCCGAATTTTCCCCGTGGGGACGGGGGGAGGGAAAAATTTTCTCCCGTTAGCGGAGACGGGCGGGGACGGGGATCATACTCCCCGCCCGCGGATCCCCGCCCCGTTCCCCGCGGGGAACCGCTTATTAAATATATAATATAATATTTATAATATAGTATAAATATATCCACATTAAATATGAAAAATAACAAAATATTTAATTTATTTTATTAATGAGTGATTTATTAGTTTTTATATAATTTATTAATATAAAAATAATTATTTTTATAAAAAATTGAATTTTAGCAAAAAAAAAAAAAAAAATTAAGCGGGAGCGGGGAATCCCATGGAAGGGGATCCCATGAGGGACGGGGATGGGGGAAAATTTTCCCCGATTGTCTCGAGGACGGGGGCAGGATTCCCGCGGCTGGGGGACGGGGATGGGGATCGCTCCCCGCCCCGCCCCGCCCCATTGACATCCCTACGAGAGAAGAGAAGACAGAACTCGATCAAGGTGCAACTCGAGATGCTTGGTGGATGAAGTATCGGTGAAGTCAACTCAAGATAGCCAAGTCTCAATGTTGAAGTGACGGATGAAGAGCCATCCAACGATTGGAAGTGACTCAAGTCACCTGGGGATGTTAAGAAAATGCGATCAAGTCAAGACAATCGAAAGAGATCCGTTGCCGTAAATCAAGAGAATTACTTAAACAAGTAATACCTCCATCTTGCCTTTTCTCGAAGTGCTCAGTCCCAGAAGCGTGCAAGAGGAATAAACCAATGGGAAGCACTGCACTCGTGTCAGAACTCTAAAAAGCTGAAAAAAGAAAACAATCCTACGAGGAAGTTGAAATTCCAAGGACTGCAACAAGACAAGCCAACGACCACAAGTGACTTTCAAAATAAGCCGATCTCTTCAACGGGCAGATTTTTGAAAGATCACTATAAAAGGCTGAGGAATCACTCTGAGAGAAGGTTACCGACCTGAACCACGAACATTCAAGCAAACATTTGAGCTGTAACCTAAAATATTCTCAAGTCATTCAAGATTAATCCTCAAGCCTACATTACAAAGGAAATTAATCCAACACTCACCTGTGAAGGAAAGATAACTTCAATCAGTTGAAGAGTAAGTTTTTGAAGAATCAAGGGTGTAATACCCCAAATCTCAAACTACATTACAAAGGAAATTAATCCAAAATATTAAATATTATGTGTATTAAAATGACATTATATGATTTATTTTATTAATTAGACAGAATGATAGAATAATAGTAAATGGGATTATAGTCATTACATACATATATAGCTCAACTCTTCAGCTTGTTATTTGTTTTACAAATATATATATATATATATATATATTATATGTGAACTAATTAATTAAATGAGTGGCAACTATTAAGAAGAAGTCATGAGATATAATTTTCTAGTCCTTAAACCCCAAGTATACGAAAAAACAAATTAAAATTGTATAAGTTTCAATGGCAAGAAAATTAGTCATGCATGCATGTAAATGCCACGTTACAAATCCTTATGCATATATACACGTGTAACTAACAAATAAATATAGATATATATGTGGATAACTAAGCTTAGATAAATATTTATATATACATGCATGTGTCCAAGCTATATTAACCCACTATCTCCATTTCTGTTGCAAAGGATAAATATACATATTTATCTTAAACTTTGTACCACTTTAACTATATTAGACACGTATATATGTATCATTTAATCACAGACTCACACCAATGCATACGTGTATATTTTAGAAATTATCAAACAAGTACAAACATATCTATATGTCATATAAATGTTATTTTATAATAACTTAACAGGTAAGCTAGTGCACTAACCGACTTATCTTTAGCTATATATATATATATATATATACACATGCACTTACATTTTGACAAAGACCATATACACACACGACTAGTTGTAGAGAAAGCAAAGAAACAGAAAGAAATATACAAGGGCATAATGAATGAAGATAGAAAAAAAGAGAAAATAGAAAGAAAGAAAATGGCAGACTATTAGTAGGAGCGTTTGTTGCGGCGTAGTCGAAACCAAAGGGCTTTACGACATCATCAATATTCTTATTTTCAAAATACCGTATAAAGGTGGGGTAACTCTTGATCCGTAAGTATGTCGTACTGTTATAATCATTGTTGTTCCATGTGTCGTTTATTTGAACAAATGAATGGACTCTCCTTCGGGAAGTCAAAGAATGAATGAATGGGATTCACCTCCGGGTAATCCAAATGAAATGAATCCTTCGGGATTAATGCTAGCTAATGGACCGCCTCACAGAGTGGGTCTGGTCAACAATGAATGAATGGTTCTTATGAACTGTATGCGTGTGACAATTGGTTATAACTGCTTGCGGTGTTCCCCACTGAGTTTTTATACTCATGCCACGTATATTATGTTTTTATTACAGGCCAAGGGATAGGGCAGCTGGACTGACGACAACGAGCAATGTGTCTCCTTCTTTTTTTTTGTTAAAATGTGGGTTATTAATATCATATATGTTAGGTTATATTAAAATGCGTCATTTTACCCAACTTTTGATGTTATATTAATTTTCTATTTAAGCTTCCGCTATTATAAAGTATTTTAATTATAGAAAAGTAAGTTTTAGTGACGTTCCTGAGCTTAGCGGGTTCGGGGCGTCACAGGTGGTATCAGAGCAGGTCTATTTTTTTGTAGACTTGTGAAAAAAAAGATATTGTCAAGGGAAGAGAGACTCGTACTTGTGTCTGAAGTCCTGCGCCTATTCTGAAGGTAATGCATGATTTAAAGGCTTTTGTACTTATGAAGCATGAGTTATATCGCATCAGCATGACAAGTTTTGATAATGACTTATGATATAAAATATTTTAAGATTTGATGCGATTGAAATGTGATTTATGCATTGAGCATTACTTGGATAGAACTTTTATGAGAAATTGTATCTTGTGATATTTTTAAAATTTCATGAACTTTCACTAGCAAAGTTTTCATGATGTTTGTAACCATGTAATCGAGATTTGACTATAACCTTAGAAGGTTTTAGAAATCATTTTTCTTTATGGTTTATATTCCCTATTAGATATATGCAATCAGGAAAACCTTTGAGGAAAAAAAAAACTAGTGTTGTATGGTGGTATGCAATATATATTGTAAAGCAGCCTATGGACCAGCGTCTCCCTAGTTATATTGTAGTAACAAATTACCAAGTGTTTGAGCGATTGTTGAGCCCATAACCCACAGGTCCCTTAGTGCTCAGAATATTGCATGATAACATAAGGATAAACATCGATTATAAGATTAACAGTTGCAAGGGTAGAGATCAAATAAAAAAAATTAGTACATGAATTGAGACGAGATAGATACAAGTAGTGATTGGGTTAAAAATGATGTCGAGGTAGAAACAAAAACAATAGATATTGAAGCATCGAGCAATACATCAACTCGTGGATATGCGATTTCTATATTGGTGAATTTTGTAGTTAGTAGTATTTCAGTAAATAATAAGTTTATTGGATCAATAATGATATTGGTAATTCATTTAAGTATATTTGTTTTTTAAATTTTAGGTTATTACCTATACGTGATTTATGTACAATTATATAGTATTATTATAGTGGGAAAATTGCAATTTTAGTCCCATAACTATGGACCGGTCGCATTTTAGTCCCATTCAGATTTTTTTTGGCAAACAAGTCCTGAACTATTGTCTCCTCTCAATTTCGGGACTAAAATGACTGGACCTCGAGAATTTAAGATCGGGCGTTCGACAAGTAGGCCATTTTCCTAACTAACTTTACACGCCGGCATGAAAGAAAAATTTGATATTGCCAAATCACCCCGCTTATGTGTATAAGTGGCCAAATAGGATGAAAATAGGAGAGAATTACAACCACCCTACCACCCCGTCTCTCGTGAGAATCCCCAAAACTTCATTCGAAAACCCTTGCCCATTTCACGCCCGAGTTACGCACAAAGTGAGCATTGTTGGCCGATTCACCCAAAATGTCTCATGTGACGGCTTTGTAGAGTGTTATTGTGGACGAACTGCTGTTATTCGCACCGCGTGGACTACCGAAAATCCGGGACAAAGGTTCCAATCTTGTCGAGACTATGATGTAAGTTTTCTTTATGATTTTCACAATGTTCATTTTGAAAGATGAAATTTTTATTTTGTTGGCTTGGAGAAATTAACTTTTTCTTTTTTTTTTTTTGGAATTTATAGAAAGGAGGTTGCAAGTTCTTTTCGGGGAGGATCCGCCAATGTGTAGCGGGGCTAAAGCAATCATACCGGGATTGTTAAGGAAGATTAATGCATTTGAAGCTGAAAATAAGGGGTTGTTGAGAAGGATTGATGAATTGGAAGCTGAGAATTTGAAGTTGAAACGTAAAAATCTGAAATTTGCTATTGTTGTTTTGATTCCTTTGCTTGTGTTGATCTCACAAGAGGTTTGCAAAGTTGTTTATGGTAAACACATTGAGGGTGATAATTTGAAGATGATTCTGTAGTTTAGAGATGCAATGTTTATTAACTAAAGATGTAGTATTTATGTTAGAGATGTAATATTTATGTTTATGTCCACTTTACTAAGTAATGATATTATTTTAAGCCTTATCAACTCACAATTGTCAATGTTGTGTAATACAAAATTTGTAATGGTCATTTTCAAAGATATTCTTTAGTTTTTTTTTTCTTTGAGCTAGCTTATCCTTTAGTTATTTGTACAAGTGTAATACAAATTGTAATGGTTATGTTCATTTGCTAATGAGAAGATAATGAGAGATACTTTAATGAGAAAGGGACTATTTATTTTTGTGGGCATAATCGATCTACAAAATGGTTATATACTTGAGAAATAAGAAATAAGAATGAGATGTGAATAATAATGATCTACAGATTGGTTATATACAAGTTTTTAAGAGAAACACCCAACATTCTTCAAAAAAAAAAAAAGAGAGAGAGAGAGGAGAGAGAGAGAGAAACACCCAATAAATATCCAAGAACAACATCTCATTCTTAAGACCGGATACAACAAGATAGATAAAGTCTTGCCAGAAACTCAAATACAAATGTTTGGTTACAAAACGTACTCAACTATTTTAAGGTTTCAAAATACAAACCAAAGAACCGAGAAATTCTTGCCTGAATCTCAACTACAAGAGTTTTCAAGTTACAAGAAAGAGTGGTGTTCCAAGAGATTCAAAAATAGACAAATTCTTAACAAGTTTCAAATCTTGAATATTACTCCCCAACAATGACTAACCCATCCTACCACCCTTCCTCGACTATTTTTCTTGATTTGGAGCAAAGTTTGGCTAAGCCGAGATAGATCCAGAAATTTGTGGCCACTTTCCACAACAATTGACTTCTGTACAAATGAACTTGTGCTGCTGGTCTCTTTAATCTCTTTCATTCTCTTTTTAAACTCTCCCTCTGTAGTGGCCATTGCAGCCCTCCATAATGCATTTTTAAAGCCCAGTCCCCTAAAACTTGCATTTTTAAAATTATTGTGCAAGTGTCTTACACAATACCTATGCCCTGAGTTAGGGAACACCTCATGAAAAGCATGGATTAACCCCTTTTGCTTATCAGACATGAAAGTGTATGCATCATCTCTTACAATGTTTAAATCTGACTTCAAAACAGTCAAAAACAATGACCAAGTCTCTGTGCACTCCTTGCAAACAATGGCATAAGCTATAGGAAACAGATTGTTGTTGGGATCCACACCTACAGCAGTAAGTAAAACACCCCCATGTGGACTCTTCAAGTGACACCCATCTACCCCTATAATTGGCCTACAACCCCCCATGAACCCTTTTTTTAGTGCATCAAAACAACAATAAAACTTGCTAAACCTATTCTCTCCATTTTCATTGTCGACTGCAAGATAATAGTCTTTGCCAGGATTAGTTTTCCTTAATTCATCTGCGTAATCCCAAAGTTTTTCAAATTGCACATCAGGATTTCCTTCAAGCATTGCCAAAGCTCTTCTTTTTGCCCTATAGGCTTGATCTTTTGAAACATGGACCCTAATCTCATTCACCACATCACTCCTAAACCCCTTCACATTCCTTTTTGGATCAGATTGAAATCTCTGAATGTATTTTTCACTTAACCATTTAGGTTTGACATTTTTTACATGAAAAACTGGTGGGCAAGAGTGTTCATCATTAAAAAGCATAATTTTGAATGTCTCCTCATTTTTATTTTCAATGCATTTATCCTCCACACACGCTTTCTCCATCACATGTAACATAGATTCTTCTCTTATCATTTTTTAAAAATTTCAAATACCTTTTTGTTTTTATAGCATGGGGGATGCTTTCCTAAACTCTTCCTTTGTCCCAAATTCCATCCCTAATTGGAAAATTGGATCATAGATCAGTGCATGATTAAACTGTGGATGTTCACTCCCCTCTTCACCATCAGATGCTCTAGCCTCATCAAAGTCAACACCATCATGTACAATATCTTCTTCACCACTACTGTACTCTATATTCATTGCCACAACAGCTAATTCTTCCCCATCTACAGGGTCTACATACTCCTCAAATAATTGGTCATCATTACTTGATTGACTACCAGTTAGATAATCACTATCAAACAATGATTCTAAATCAAAGCCACAATTCTCTTCATCATTTCCCCCTTCACCCACTGTCCCATTCTCATGATTATCATTCATAACACTAGGAATTTCAGGGGGTAATATATCAATATATATATGCATCTCCCTAGAAGAAACATACTTTTTAGCCCAAGTGCTTATATCATTATCATCACCTAATAACCTAAACCAATTATCCACCAAAATATAATATCTCTTGTTCCCATCAACCCCTTCACTTTCACTCCACATTTTAAAATTGGCATTAGTAATACTATTGAGGGGCACCCAATCAAGCACCAATTTTTTACCCCCTACGTATTTTGATTTTGGTAATAGGTCAAACCTCCCCCAATAATGCATCACTAATGTTAGTGAATCCAAATCGGATCTGTTGAATAAGTAAAAAAATTAGAAAACTAATAAATAAAAAACAAAAAGGCAAATAATAAGAAATATTAAACACTAAATAACAAATCTTTTGAAACAGGAGGGCCTATTTGAACTATTTTAAATTAGAGATCATCCCCAACCATTCAAAAATGTGGGGCTTACATCACTATTCAAGTAAAAATAGAATCTCAATATCTATATAAGTATTACTTTACAACAATTTCATGCCCTACACACGCTTTGAAAAAATCGAATCTATATTAAAACCAAGAAAATATAAAAATTGACTTACAATATATTGGGGTGGCAAGTCTTGATTCCCATTGCGTTTTGAAATACCATTCTTGAAAAAAAAAACTAACTTTGTGTTGCTTCCAGATTGTATTGGTTTGGGAGAGAAATGAGAGGTTTGCGATTAGGGTTTATTGTGTGTTTGATGTTTTTTAGAGGGTTGTGTTAATCCCTCCATTTTCATCCTACGTGGCGAATTATTGCCAGCGTGTAAAGTTAGCCGGAAAATGGCCTACTTGTCGAACGCTCGATCTTAAATTACGAGGTCCATCATTTTGGTCCTGAAATTGAGAGGAGACAATAGTTATAGGACTTGTTTGCCAAAAAAAATCTGAATGGGACTAAAATGCGACCGGTCCATAGTTATGGGACTAAAATTGCAATTTTCCCTATTATAGTTAACTGAATGAATAGACATATAATTAGTCATGGATAAATTTGGTTTGAACTTTAGGTGACTACACCTTAATTATAATTATTTATTTCCTTATCATTAAGATTGATTCCATGTTGGTATAAAATGATAGAGAAACTTGGAGTGTACATTCCAACTAGATTATTTCTTTAAAACTACATGGATCTAAATAAATGATATATTTGTCCAAAAGAGTTGAACTTAAGATATTATTGAGAAGTGAATATATATATATATATATATATATTAAACGGAGAACAATTAGTGTCATAAGAAAGGAATATTTTATAAGATCAATATTTATATCAGCTTTATGGGACGAAATATTATCGGACTGAGGGTTATTGAGGTTAAACTTATTAAGAAAATGATAAGTTGTTATTATTGATATTTTTGGGTGAATCCAATTAAATAACGAGTATATGGAACAAGAATAAAAAAAAAACATATGAGGATCGATGTAGCAATCTTTCGAGGATACTTAAATAGATTTTTGATAAATTTCTAGAAGATTGAACATGAATATAGGATGCTCGAAATAGCATGACTACATTTTAGGTGATGATCATAATGTCTCTTCTTATTTGGGTGTATCTAATGGCTTGAAGGTGTGACAATCTCAAAGAAAATTATAAGTATTTGGAACCACAGGAGAATATAATTGGATAACTTAAGGTTCATATCAAAGTATTTTTAGGCATATGTATATTTCTATGAGTACAATGGATTTACTGTGTGGTATAATTTAGAGACCCAAAGCATTACTGGAAACATAGTTATTTTCTACTAATGTATATCGTCTCGAGTCCATAGGCAAGTGAAAGACTCATGTTTAAGGTAAAATGACGAACTTTTACATTTGGTGGATTCTTATAGAATCAAATTAAAGTTAGAAACAAGCTATGGACCTATTATTGGGATATTTTCCTCTAAGGCTCTGCAAAATAGAAATGATAGGTTATGATTACATAAGAATGATACTTAAAAGTTTTGGTCCAGATATGAGTTGAAAGTATATAGGTGATGAATTCCATATCCAACACACCCAAGGTTGGTCATGTGGTTATAAAGTGTGAAGAAGGATATTGCTTCTTTTGGTAATAAGGGGATTAAATAAGGGATAACGTATCTGGAACTCTTTTGGCAAGCAAATTTCGAGGACGAAATTTTTGTAAGGAGGGGAGAATGTAATACCCCAAATCTCAAACTACTCGTTCGATCACCAAAATATTAAATACTATGTGTATTAAAATGACATTATATGATTTATTTTATTAATTAGACAGAATGATAGAATAATAGTAAATGGGATTATAGTCATTACATACATATATAGCTCAACTCTTCAGCTTGTTATTTGTTTTACAAATATATATATATATATATATATATATATATTATATGTGAACTAATTAATTAAATGAGTGGCAACTATTAAGAAGAAGTCATGATATATAATTTGCTAGTCCTTAAACCCCAAGTATACGAAGAAACAAATTAAAATTGTATAATTCCTCAAAAAAAAAAATTAAAATTGTATAAGTTTCAATGGCAAGAAAATTAGTCATGCATGCATGTAAATGCCACGTTACAAATCCTTATGCATATATACACGTGTAACTAACAGATAAATATAGATATATATGTGGATAACTAAGCTTAGATAAATATTTATATATACATGCATGCATGTGTCCAAGCTATATTAACCCACTATCTCCATTTCTGTTGCAAAGGATAAATATACATATTTATCTTAAACTTTGTACCACTTTAACTATATTAGACACGTATATATGTATCATTTAATCACAGACTCACACCAATGCATACGTGTATATTTTAGAAATTATTAAACAAGTACAAACATATCTATATGTCATATAAATGTTATTTTATAATAACTTAACAGGTAAGCTAGTGCACTAACCGACTTATATATATATATATACACACATGCACATACATTTTGACAAAGACCATATACACACACGACTAGTTGTAGAGAAAGCAAAGAAACAGAAAGAAATATACAAGGGCATAATGAATAAAGATAGAAAAAAAGAGAAAATAGAAAGAAAGAAAATGGCGGATTAGTAGGAGCGTTTTGTAAGTACAAGCGGCTACGATAATCTAGAGGGAGGGTGAATAGATTATCTCCATCTTTTCGATTTCGCCCTCTTTTTACAATCAAATGCTAAAACAAAATAATCAAGGTGCGGAATGTAAACAACACACGTCGATTTAAAGAGGTTCAACCCACCTAGGGCCTAATCCTCTACCACCCCAGTATATCCGGGATGGATTTCAAAAAGAAAAAGAATTTTATTAATTACCAAAATTAATACAAATTCAACTTACAACACCTTGAAGAGCACCACACTCTTCTTCAACACCACCTTTGGAGATTACCACAATCTCCCTTTTAAGATTACCACAATCTTCCTTTAACGGCACCTTGTGAAGATTACCACAATCTTCAACCTTGAAGAATACCAAATTCTTCAACACCTCAATAAGAAGATCACCACAATCTTCTTCACCTATCACCTAGATCATCCAAGTGTGCTCTTACCACAAGAACACTCACAAGGATATCTTGTGTTTGAATGATAACCAAAAATCAAGATTACAACTCAATAATGAATAATACAATTTGAGTGCAAAGTGTAATCAAGAATAGCCTAGACCTCAAAGATGTGAAAGTGATAAGCTAGGCAATTTTACAACAAGAATAATAACAATGAAAGACCAAGTGTTTGCTTGAAGTGTATCTTGTTGTGTTGTTTCTCAATTGTTGTATTGGTTGCTCCAAAACTTCCTCTATTTATAGGAGATGATTGATCAAGCATAGGCTCCTCTTGGGGATTGAAAATCTACAGAAAAATACAATTAAAATCAAGAATATAGTCATTGTTAGAAATCAATCCCACAAATTAAGGAAATGTGTCTCATTTGTCAAACGGTCATATTTTTTTTGTCAATACACAGGGCGACCGGTCGCACAGAAATAAGAGAAAATGAGAACACTTTGAAAATTACAACAGGGCGACCGGTCGACGTAGGCTTCGACCGGTCGACCCCTGTCTCAACCGGTCCCCCTCATCTATTTTGTTGGAAAAATTCAATATGTTTCATCGCCAACTTGCAGTAGTACAGTCGGCCGACCGGGGCGGCAGTCGACGGACAATGCCGGTCGACCCCTTGAGCGACCGGTCGACCTGACCAAAATTCCATCCGTCTCATTTTCTGTTTCTAAAAACATCTTCAGGTACGGGTTGCCCTATAGGGCGGCCAAGTCGAAACCACGAGACAAATGTTGTCCAATTTTTGTCGAAAATAAAACTCAAGAAATACTCCGAAAATTTAGTAAAAATATTTTAAACCAATCGGGAGTATTTAGACAACATTTAGAAATCTTGTTTAGGAGTAAAAAATCCATTGATGTAAAAACATTAAAAGTGTTGTCCATTATTATCAAAAATAAACTAGGGAAATACTCCTAAAAATATTGAAACCATTTTAAATCATTTAGGAGTATTTGGACAACCTTTAAAAACATTGTTTTGGTGACAAAATAAAATCATCAAAATTAAGATAAAAACATGTATCAAACAATCTCCCCCTTTTTGATGATTACAAACCAAAACAATCTTTACACAAACTAAGAGAGCAATTTTTAGAAATGATTTTCCGGTAAAAACATTTGACCGTTTGGAAGCAACCAAAATTTCCAAAATATTAAAGCAACCAATTAGGGAGTAAATATTTATCAATAATAAGCACAAGCTCCCCCTATCAACAAGCATATCAAAAATAATGTAAAAACAATTTTCCATAAGCTAAAAGCTTTAGCTATAGTTTGTTTAAGAGCTTATAAGCTCCCCCTGTCACAAAATGTCCTTAAACAATTATAAAAGTCCATCAAGCAACAATCGGACTAAGAACAAATCACAACTTATGGCTTTTATGAGCCATAGCTTATAGCTTTTACGACAAGCTTTTATTAGCTTCTTTGAGCTAATGAGCCAATATCCTGTTTCTCCCCCTTTGGAATCATCAAGAAGAATGTTAGGATGGTGAAAACACCATACAATAATATCAAAGCGTGCCAAAGGGACGGTTTAATAACCATTGAGCAATTAAAGCATAGTAATCCAAGGAAAATGGGAGAATTGAAACATAAGAGATTCATAAGCTCATAGTTTAGCTAAAAATATGATTTCAAAAAGATTTTAAGACATTTTGAAGCAAGAGAATCATGTAAAAGTTGAAAGTTTCATTGCGACATTTCAACAAATACCTTGTGTGCGTGAAAAATAGAAGAGGTTGTATATAACCTTTGTAAATGGTTCAAGCCAAAAATTTTCATATCATCAATCAACCTCATTCCAAAGCTAAAAAAAGATCATATGCAACAAATGCAACAATAGTTCATCAAGTAAGGAGCTCAAAGTAGATTCTCAAGGGTTCAACCCAATTGAGATAAGTTAAGAATGATCAAGACATTACAAATGCCAAAAATTAGAGCATCCATCAAGTGATAAGTCATGCTTTCAACAATACATGTATCAAATGTCCCAACATATCCAACTAATCATAATGAACAAAGCAATAAGAGAAGCACTTTTACCATCAAGTACTTCATACCATTTATCAAACAATGCTTTAGAGTATTTTTACCATCAAATACTCCATCAAAGTCATGATCATTCACAAGTCATTATCAACTTGAAATTTAACCCTTTAAGAAAAACAAGCAAATATCATTATACAAATGAGTTTTACAAAAGTTTATCAAAATACAAAGCAACATTAATGAAAATGCTAGAAAGTAAAGGGGGTGGGGACATCATTCCTCATCCGAGGAGAAGCAAGATCCGAGAATAAAATCCTTGATAAATTTCTTCAATTTGCCGATAGACTTTTGCATTTTGGAGGTCTTTTGCTCCAAAGCCTCATATCTCGTCTCATGAAAAGTCCTCATCTCATCAAACTCGGCTTGAGTATACCTCCTAGGCGGTTGAGCACCGGTATTACCCTCCGGATTGCTCGGTTCACCCTCTCCCGCCAATCTTGCGGCCTCGGTGTCATCAAAGTAGTCATTAGGATCGGGGGACTCTTGACCTCTTCCTCTAGCCATTTTGGTTGGTCGGATGTCCATGTTCTTGCGCATCGTGACTATTTGGGAGATATTATCAATGTCGAAGTCATTTTGAAATACTTCCGAGTTACACTCCGACGAAGGAAGTCCCGATTGAATAAGAAGTTTACAAATCCAATTTCCCATAACTAACTTCTTATTACCTTGAGTGATGGACTCGATTAGACATTGAATAAGTATGGCACCAAAGTTAAGTGGCTCCCTCCTAGCAATCTTATACGTCAAAAAGTAATCCATGTTGCTAGGCATCTTTCCCGACTTACCACAAATGCAATATGCAACAATGACCGACAAAATACGATGCTCAAGTGTCATTGCCAACAAAGAGTACTTTGGCCAAACTCCCAAATACGTCTTCACTTCTTTCATTGTCACCCCCAACATTTCATCATTCCAAGTCCCACAAGAGAAATAATCCCAACCACCCTCTCTAACACGTAAAAACCGGCAAATATCATTGGGAGTCCATCTAAAATGTCGTCCCCTTATAAGTGAATTTACGGCTATAGGCTTCCTTTCAACATCATATTCGACCCACATATTGGCATAAAAGAGTTGGATAATATCATCATCATACAACACATAAGCATGTTCCCATAAATACATCCAACCTTGCTCCTCAAAAAATCCTCTAATTGTAGGATACTCATTTGTAAATGAACTAAAACGACACATTTTAGTCCGAGCAATAGACTTTCCTCCCATTCCCGAGTCCTCATAATACCATTCTGCATATTTATGAATGAAATTAAGAACATTGTGGGAATTAGGGGCTTGAGTAACAAAGGATTTTTTACCTTTCGCCCACCGGCAATTTTGGAGCGAAATTGTTCCGCGTAGCTCGGTAATTTGGGCCCGAGAGAGAATGGGATTTTGAACATCATCACCTTCTTGAGCCACGTTGCTTTGAGCGGCTCGAATATCCCTTTGTTCGGCTTCCTCTTGCCGATTTCTTGACGAACCCTCTCCGCCCCTTCTACGCTTGGAGATGGGATTTCGATCGGTGGAATTCTTTGGGGGAGCCATATATGTAAGATTCTTGTGAAAATAAGACGATTTGCAACAGGAATCGTGAAAAATGATGAAGAATTGAAGATTTTGAAGAAAAGGGGAAAAATCGCTGCTATAGGGTTTTAAGAATTTTGCTGCGTCTGTTTAGAAACGAAGACAGAAAGTTTTTAACAAGCAAAAATGGCCTGGGCGACCGGTCGAGGTATGGGGCGACCAGTCGATGTGCAGGGCGACCGGTCACCCCTGCTTTGACCATCCCAGGTGATTTTTCTTTCTCCCAGAGTTTTCCAAAATTCGATTTTTCACCCCAAAAGTTTTAAGACTTTGCAAAAAATAAGTTTGGACTATATCCAACAAATATGGGTTTCGGGAAAACATATAACCGATAAAATTGAGACTAAACAAGTAGTGCCTTTAAAAAGAAAATATTAGCAAGATCAATTAGGGGCACTTAAGGGGTCAAAATGAAATATCTTGAAAGATATGTGCATAAGCATAAAATCGAGTTTAAAGAAAAATACGAGTAGACATACCTCGATGGTTTAAGAAACTTGATGACGTAATAGCCAATGAGTATGAAATATGTGTCCTACACAATCTTTAGACAACATTTGCATAGAAAATACAAGTGTAGGCAAGTAATATGAGATATCAAAAAGAGCTTATGCTATAAGAGATAATAAGCCACATAAGTCTAATAAAATGCTCAAGAGTTTTAGAAAATCATGCAAGGTCTCTTTTAAAAATTTTGAAACTCATAAATATATAAGAGACCTATATTAAAAATAAATACTTGAAGATTCATTTTGCAATTAAGACACAATTAAAAGTATGCATAGAATTAAAAATAAAATGCATATACAAATGGGGAGATACGGTTTACCAATTACGCCGTTTCCATGGGTTGTGTCTTTCCCATTGTTGATGATATCTTCCCATTGAGAAGTCACTTTGTTGATGATGACTTCTTTGATTACTCCATCTCAAAGGTTGGTTACCTTCCCATTGTTGATGGTTTCTTCTTCTTTGAAAATCATCTTGTTGATGATGTCTTTGCCATTTCCAAGAATTGTGTTCTTCCCATATTTGATTATACGTTCTTCTTGGAAATTGGCTTTGTTGAGAGTAGTTTCTCCTTTGATCAAATGAAATGTTCATTTGATGTTTTCTTGGTGGCATGAATTTTCTCCGATTTTTGCTTTGCCTGATACCTAATAACACATTATTTTGTGGTACCCTCATGTGTTTGGGTCCTTTAGGATTAGCTTTGAGACTTTTAGGTCTCCAACAATATTTAGAGCTATTTCTAGCCCGACAAGAATTAGCCGTATGACCCTTTTTGCCACAATAAAAACAAGTAATAGTTCTAGGAGCATAATGACCAATATGCATAGTGACTTGATCCTTTTTCATATGATTAACACCATTAGGCTTATGATCAAGTCCTTTATCACAATTATGAGTATCAACAATATTGGACATTTTATTGGTACTTAAGTTGGATTTTAATAAATCTTTTTTCATGCAATCAATATTCTCAACAAGAGTACTATTTTCTTTTTCAAGGTTTCTAACCTTGTCAAGTGTGGTGGTGTGAGCACATGATAATGATTCATAAGAAGTAAATAAACTATCCTTATCATTTTTCAAAATATTGAATTCCTTTTTCAAATTTTTGTATCTAACAAGTAAGCTTTGGAATTCATTTTGAAGTTCATCATAATCATTTTGTAAATCACTATAATCATTTTGAATGTCAACATCATAGGAAGTAGAGGGTTTAATACATACCTCATTTTCTTCATTGATGCCCATAAAGCAATATTCAACTTCTTCATAATTGGAAGTTGTAAGAGGCTTGTTCCTTAGATTTGAGCTTATATGATCTTGAGAAGTAGATGCTTTTGTTTGACTCCTTTCATTTGCAAATACTCCATAGATGGCTTCTAATTTTTGCCATACTTCATGTGCCGACTTTATTCCTACAATATGTTCATATTCTAAATTAGTAAATGAACAATACAAGATATTTAAAGCCTTAACGTTTAAGGAGATGATTTTCTTCTCTTCATCATTGAGCTTTTTGAAGCCTTTTGAGGTGTGTGGTGTATCTTTCATCGGAATGGATTCTCCATTAATGACGGTGTTCCAAACGTCGAACCCGCAACCTTGTAGATAGCATTCCATTCTTTCTTTCCAAAAATTAAAATTCTTGGAATCAAATAGTGGTGGCTTGGTGGTGGAGGTGTCGGATAGATGAGCTTCGTTCGTAGCCGACGATCGTTTCTCTTCACTCGCAATGTGAAACGAGCTTGCCAAAGAGTTTGGCTTTGATACCACTTGTAAGTCCAAGCGGCTACGATAATCTAGAGGGGGGGTGAATAGATTATCTCCATCTTTTCGATTTCGCCCTCTTTTTACAATCAAATGCTCAAACAAAATAATCAAGGTGAATGTAAACAACACACGTCGATTTAAAGAGGTTCAACCCACCTAGGGCCTAATCCTCTACCACCCCAGTATATCCGGGATGGATTTCAAAAAGAAAAAGAATTTTATTAGTTACCAAAATTAATACAAATTCAACTTACAACACCTTGAAGAGCACCACACTCTTCTTCAACACCACCTTTGGAGATTACCACAATCTCCCTTTTAAGATTACCACAATCTTCCTTTAACGGCACCTTGTGAAGATTACCACAATCTTCAACCTTGAAGAATACCAAATTCTTCAACACCTCAATAAGAAGATCACCACAATCTTCTTCACCTATCACCTAGATCATCCAAGTGTGCTCTTACCACAAGAACACTCACAAGGATATCTTGTGTTTGAATGATAACCAAAAATCAAGATTACAACTCAATAATGAATAATACAATTTGAGTGCAAAGTGTAATCAAGAATAGCCTAGACCTCAAAGATGTGAAAGTGATAAGCTAGACAATTTTACAACAAGAATAATAACAATGAAAGACCAAGTGTTTGCTTGAAGTGTATCTTGTTGTGTTGTTTCTCAATTGTTGTATTGGTTGCTCCAAAACTTCCTCTATTTATAGGAGATGATTGATCAAGCATAGGCTCCTCTTGGGGATTGAAAATCTAAAAAATACAATTAAAATCAAGAATATAGCTGTTAGAAATCAATCCCACAAATTAAGGAAATGTGTCTCCGTCAAACGGTCATATTTTTGTTTGTCAATACACAGCGACCGGCCGCACGAAATAGAGAAAATGAGAACACTTTGAAAATTACAACAGGGCGACCGGTCGACGTGAGGGCTTCGACCGGTCGACCCCTGTCTCAACCGGTCCCCCTCATCTATTTTGTTGGAAAAATTCAATATGTTTCATCGCCAACTTGCAGGTACCGGTCGACCGGGGGGCGACCGGTCGACGGCACCGGTCGACCCCTTGAGCGACCGGTCGACCTGACCAAAATTCCATCCGTCTCATTTTCTGTTTCTAAAAACATCTTGGTACGGGTTGCCCTATAGAGCGGCCCTGGTCGACCACGAGACAATGTTGTCCAATTTTTGTCGAAAATAAAACTCAAGAAATACTCCGAAAATTTAGTAAAAACATTTTAAACCAATCGGGAGTATTTAGACAACATTTAGAAATCTTGTTTAGGAGTAAAAAATCCATTGATGTAAAAACATTAAAAGTGTTGTCCATTATTATCAAAAATAAACTAGGGGAAATACTCCGGAAAATATTGAAACCATTTTAAATCATTTAGGAGTATTTGGACAACCTTTAAAAACATTGTTTTGGTGACAAAATAAAATCATCAAAATTAAGATAAAAACATGTATCAAACAATCTCCCCCTTTTTGATGATTACAAACCAAAACAATCTTTACACAAACTAAGAGAGCAATTCTTAGAAATGATTTTCCGATAAAAACATTTGACCGTTTGGAAGCAACCAAAATTTCCAAAATATTAAAGCAACCAAGTAGGGAGTAAATATTTATCAATAATAAGCACAAGCTCCCCCTATCAACAAGCATATCAAAAATAATGTAAAAGTAATTTTCCATAAGCTAAAAGCTTTAGCTTTTACAGTTTGTTTAAGAGCTTATAAGCTCCCCCTGTCACAAAATGTCATTAAACAATTATAAAAGTCCATCAAGCAACAATTGGACTAAGAACAAATCACAACTTATGGCTTTTATGAGCCATAGCTTATAGCTTTTATGACAAGCTTTTATTAGCTTCTTTGAGCTAATGAGCCAATATCCTGTTTCTCCCCCTTTGGAATCATCAAAAAGAATGTTAGGATGGTGAAAACACCATACAATAATATCAAAGCGCGCCAAAAACGGTTTAATAACCATTGAGCAATTAAAGCATAGTAATCCAAGGAAAATGGGAGAATTGAACCATAAGAGATTCATAAGCTCATAGTTTAGCTAAAAATATGATTTCAAAAAGATTTTAAGACATTTTGAAGCAAGAGAATCATGTAAAAGTTGAAAGTTTCATTGCGACATTTCAACAAATACCTTGTGTGCGTGAAAAATAGAAGAGGTTGTATATAACCTTTGTAAATGGTTCAAGCCAAAAATTTTCATATCATCAATCAGCCTCATTCCAAAGCTCAAAAAAGATCATATGCAACAAATGCAACAATAGTTCATCAAGTAAGGAGCTCAAAGTAGATTCTCAAGGGTTCAACCCAATTGAGATAAGTTAAGAATGATCAAGGCATTACAAATGCCAAAAATTAGAGCATCCATCAAGTGATAAGTCATGCTTTCAACAATACATGTATCAAATGTCCCAACATATCCAACTAATCATAATGAACAAAGCAATAAGAGAAGCACTTTTACCATCAAGTACTTCATACCATTTATCAAACAATGCTTTAGAGTATTTTTACCATCAAATACTCCATCAAAGTCATGATCATTCACAAGTCATTATCAACTTGAAATTTTAACCCTTTAAGAAAAACAAGCAAATATCATTAGTACAAATGAGTTTTACAAAAGTTTATCAAAATACAAAGCAACATTAATGAAAATGCTAGAAAGTAAAGGGGGTGGGGACATCATTCCTCATCCGAGGAGAAGCAAGATCCGGGAATAAAATCCTTGATAAATTTCTTCAATTTGCCGATAGACTTTTGCATTTTGGAGGTCTTTTGCTCCAAAGCCTCATATCTCGTCTCATGAAAAGTCCTCATCTCATCAAACTCGGCTTGAGTATACCTCCTAGGCGGTTGAGCACCGGTATTACCCTCCGGATTGCTCGGTTCACCCTCTCCCGCCAATCTTGCGGCCTCGGTGTCATCAAAGTAGTCATTAGAAAAATTACCCCATCTTCGAACCTCTATAAAACTTATTGTGTCATTTACATTTCAGCACTTTAATTTCTGCATCTTATTTTTATATCTCACGATAAATTTGCTATCCAATTGATAATCAACCGAAAGTCTAAAACTAAGTATCAAAACAAACTTAACCAAATTCAAGGGTGTTAAGTCTTCCAATAAAACAAATCACAGACGAGTTAAGTCTTTAGTCAAAATAGCTGAGTTACTCTATCAACAGCTCAATCGAAATCGTTGAGTGACTAACTCTGGCCGACTAACTTAGTCATCCATCAAGGACACAAATTGTGAAGTATTAACTCGATAATTTTTAAAAGGACTAAATCGAAAAATTGGTAAGGTTTATTCAACCCCCCCTTCTAAACCTTACACTCACACCCCTTGGGACCAACAAGTTGTATCAGAGCGGTTGGTTCATTGAGCCTTCCGCACTGGTTACTGAACTAGATCTCCAAATTTTTCAAAAGTTTGTTTTAGTACTTAATCTTTCAAAACTCTTTTATTCAGCAAAGTTATTATCATGGAAGCAAATCTGACACGCATCCCTATGTTTACAATTGAAGAATTTGATGATTGGAAAATTCGTATGCAGGCTCATCTATCAGCATTACACGATGAAGTGTGGATAGTGATAGAAGATGGGCCACTCCAGATCTTAAAAGTGAACACAACTGTAAGAAGAGCCGCAGCTGAAGGAGAAGAGGATGTTGCTCCCAGACCAGTCATGGTTGAAAAACCAAGAGCTGAATGGACAAATGATGACAGAAAAAGATATAACTTGGACAATGTGGCCAAGGATATTCTCTATAAAACTTTGGACAAAGCCATGTTCAACAAAATCAAATCATGCAAAACGGCTAAAGAAATCTGGGACAAGCTAACATTAATTTGTGAAGGCTAAGAGCAAATCAAGGAAAATAAACTATCAGTTGCTGTACAGAAATTTGAGAATTTTAAAATGCTCACAGGAGAGACCTTAGACCAACTGGATGCTCGGTTCACAGAAATTACAAATGAACTATCTGCACTTGGAAAGAATATACACAGAAGGAAATGTGTATGAAAATTCTAAAATGTCTCCTAGCTGAATGGGAAATGAAGGTCATGGCACTGAGACATTCCATGGATCTATCCAAGACATCCAACCATGAGCTATTCTCGGATCTCAAAGCCTATGAATTTGAGCCGAGAAGAAAAGATCGAGGAAGAGACAATGTGCCCAAAACAATCGCTCTAATTGTTAAGGATGGCAAAGAGCCGAGGTCAAAGAAGTCATTGACCAAGAGGAAATAGCCCTGATGGTTAAAAGATTTAATAAGTTCTTCAATAAGAACTACAAAAGAAGCAAAGGTGAATCCTCCAGAAGACACTCAGCACCCTCCAAGTCAAGGGAAGATAGACCATCCAAGAGAGTAGAGCATCAAAAAGTTGAATATCAAAGAACCGACAATCCAAGGATGGAAAGAACCGATCAAAAAGTTGAATATCTATCTTTGAACTATGACAGCAACCAGGTCACTATGCCATTGATTGCCCATATCCTGTAGTCAACAAATACAGGAATGAAGAGGAAAGAAAAGTCTTCGAGGAAAGAAGACAGAAAAGAGAAAAACAATGTTGGTGCAGAGATCACTGAGACAAACCAAGTCAAAAAAAACAAAATGATTCGAGAGTAGTGAAACTGACTACTCAAGTGACTCTGAAGAAGAAGCCTTGATTTGTCTAATGGCTAAAGAACAAGACCAACATGACCAGGAAGATGAGGTACACTCTAACTCATCACACTCAAAGTCTAGTGACAGTGACTGTGATACACATACTTCATCACCCACTGATCTTTATGATTCATTAGGCAAAATGATGAAAGATTTTGAACACATTAAATCCTCACACACACTACTAAATGAGGAAAATAGCCTACTCAAATGCCAAAACTCACGATTGACTAAGGAGTACCCTAAGTCAAATCAAATAGGTGATGAGAATGAAAGTCTAAAGGCCGAAAATGCTAAGCTAATAGCGAGAGATAATCTCATATAGAAAAGAGGGAGAATGACCTCAAAATGTGATTGCCTCATTCACTAAGGCATCTAAATCATTAGATGATCTCATTATGAGTCAAAGGGAATGTAGAGACAAGACAGGCTTAGGATTTAATTTCTCTGTGCTATGTCAAGCTCTAAAAGTGATTTTGGAAAAAGGATCTTCAAGCAATGAAGTATCTCTAAAATCCAAAACTCCAAATGATGCACACACATTTATCCCAAAGCACAATCACAAGCAAACTGGCATTGGCTATAAAGGAAAAAAAAACAACTTGATTGAGAGTCTTTGAGAGGACAATTTGAGAAGAAATCCCCGAGTTCCTCAAAAACTCCAAACAGAAATACTCAGAAAGAAGAAACAGAGCTACCAAAAACCCCAGAAGTTCTATAAAAGAAACACATATGAAGGGAATGGTAGAAAGTACCCAAGCCAAGCTGATTGGAATAATGTGAACTATCAGCAAAAACCTGTGGAATATAAGCCCAAATGGCAAAGGCCTAGAACTCAGGAAAGGCCATTCCAAAGACACATGAGCTTTCATCAGCACACATATGCACCTAGGCACTACACTCAGAGATATCACAACTACCCAAAGAAGGCAATTGCTAAAACACATACACAGGCATACGGACAAAAGAAACAGCTGTATGAACCTAGAACTCCCAAGAAATTTGCTAAAGTTGATTATGATTATGGCACTGATAGGTGGCAACCTCTTAGAGTCAAATCATTTGGCTATAGGCTGGTTGGATCATCTTATAATACTAACTCCTTAGGACCCAGGCAAGTATGGGTACCTAAAACTTAATTTCCTTGATTGCAGGTTCAAGGAACAACTGAGTGCCAAGGAACTTGGTACATGGATAGTGGTTGTTCCAGGCACATGACAGGAAACAAGAAAAATCTATCGAAATTCAAGGAAGTCAGAGGTGCAAAAGTCATATTTGGAGGAAATGAAGCTTCAGGAGAAATAAGGGGCACTGGATCCATCAAGAAAAATGGATTAGAAATCTCAGATGTTGCATATGTTGAAGGACTCAAATTCAATCTGCTAAATATTAGCCAACTCTGTGACAAAGGCTACAATGTTGGATTTAACATGGGAATATGCCAAATCAAGGACATCAATCCAATGAGGTCGTGTTGCATGGATGCGGGGCGAAAGAACATGTATGTGGTAGATTGGTCAACCGCAACACCAAGCACTTGTCTACTAGCAAAGAGCACATCTCAATCAAGTTGGTACATGGCACAAGAAGTTCGAGTCACCTAAATTTCAAAATCTGTTAACAAGCTTGCGGGCTAAGCGATCTTGTAGAAGGACTTCCGGACTCGAAGATACAAGAAGGAAAGTGTATGTGATGCATGCCGGATGGGAAAGGAAATCAAATCATCATTCAAAGAAAAGACATATCCATCTTCAACAAGAATATTGCATCTCGCTACATATGGATCTATTTGGTCCATTGAACCAAATAGCATAAGCGGAAAGAAATACACCTTGGTGGTAGTAGATGACTACTCAAGATTTACATGGACAATATTCATGTGTAAGAAGAAAGAAACTCTGCGAAACTACCACAAATTGATGAAAAGAATTCAAAATGAGAAAAGTCAAACCATTATCAAAATAAGATCTCGACAGAGGAACCGAGTTTGTCAATGGTATAATAACTCGATATTATATTGAAAATGGTATTGGTCATGAATTATCTGCGGCAAGAACTCCACAAACAGAATGGAGTTGCGAGAAAGAAGGAATAGAACTCTCAAAGAAGCGAAGCAAGGACCATGTTAGGTCAAACAGGGCTACCTAAAAGATTTTTGGGTCAAGCAATAAACACAACATGCTATACTCAAAATATATGCATGATAAACAGACACCGACAAAGACTCCTATGAGATTTGGACAGGAGAAAGCCAAATGTTGCATATTTTAGAATATTTGGATGCAAATGCTTCATCCATAACAATGGCAAAGATAATTTGAAGGCTTTTGATGCTAAAGTCGATGAAGGTATCTTCTTGGGATACTCAAATTGAAAGCAAAGCCTCTGAGTACTTAACAAGAGGACTATGGTTACGAAAGAATCCATTCATGTGGTGTTTGATGAGCCAAATGTAAATGGAGAAGACATTGAAGAGTCGGCGGATAAGTGAATCAACCAACCATGCGAAGAGTCCCTATCTTTGCCGAATTATAAACTCGATGAAGATGAGATAGTTGAGTCTCAAAAACAATTGAAAAATTTGCAGCTAAGTGATGATGAGGTAGTTGATCAAAGCAACACAAAATGAAAGACGCGACTAAATCCAAATAACTTACTCCAACCTCGATGTAAGATGGCCGAGAGACCATCCACCGATCTAATCATTGGAGATGTAAGAGAAGGAGTGAAAACCGATCCATAACTCAACAAGAAGCAATGTTTACTTGTTTCATCTCACAAATAGAGCCTAAAGATGTGTCACAAGCGTTGGATGACACACATTGGATTCAAGCCATGCAAGAAGAGTCAATCGGTTTGAAAGAAATAAAGTGTGGAAATTGGTTCAAAGACCTACCCATCAAAATGTTATTGGCACTAAATGGGTGTTTAGAAACAAGATGAACGAGGAAGGTTCTGTGGTAAGAAACAAAGCAAGATTGGTAGCCAAAGGATATTGCCAAGAAGAAGGAATAGATTTTGATGAAACTTTTGCTCCTGTAGCAAGATTGGAGGCTATAAGGATGTTTCTTGCCTATGCAGACTCACAAGAACTTTCTTTGTATATCAAATGGATGTAAAAAGTGCATTCCTTAATGGTCTGTTGGAAGAAGAAGTGTATGTTGAACAACCTCCAGGATTTGAGCAGAAGACTCTTGGAGATAAAATATACAAACTAAAGAAAGCTCTATATGGATTGAAACAGGCACCTAGAGCATGGTATGATACATTGTCACAATTCTAGACTGAGAATGGATTCACAAAAGGCAAAGTGGATAGAACACTCTTTAGAATTCAAGATAGGAAAAACATACTGCTTGTTCAAATATATGTGGATGACAACATCTTTGAATCCACAAACAAAGAGCTGTGTGATAAATTTTCAAATCTCATGCAAAGCAAATTCGAAATGAGCATGATGGGAGAACTGACATTCTTCCTTGGACTCCAAGTGAAACAACTGAAGGATGGAACTTTCATAAGTCAGACAAAATACACCAGAGATTTAATGAAGAAATTTGGTATGGAAGAGAAGTCTTCGTGAAAATACCAATGAATACATCGATCAAAATGGATATGGATGCGAAGAAAGCCTAGATCAAACAAGATACTGAGCACTTATTGGATCATTGCTCTATCTTACAAAGAACAGGCCGGACATCACCTTTCTTTGTAGGTGTATGTGCAAGATTTCAATCTGCTCAAAAGAAAGCCACATGACCGCAACCAAGAGGATCTTGAGATATTTGAAAGGAAGCCAAGAAGTAGGCTTATGGTATCCTAAGGAAGGTGGATTCAAACTAATTGGCTATTCGGACTCGACTATGCGGGATGCGGGGTTGACAGGAAGAGTACCTCGTGCACATGTCAAATGCTTGGAAATAGGCTAATTTCCTGGTTCAATGAAGAAGCAAAATTCAATAGCCACCTCTACGGTGAAATACGAGAATACATAGGCTGGTTGTTGTGCCCAAGTCTTATGGATGAGACAAAGAAATGAGAGACTATGAGGTTGAAGAAAAGGAAATTCCAATTATGTGTGACAACACAAGTGCAATTGCAATCACTCAAAATCCTGTGTTGCACTCAAGAACAAAGCATATCGATGTCAGATATCACTTCATAAGAGATTATGTTGAAAAGAAGGACATCACCTTGGAATATATTTCAACTGATAAGCAGTTGGCTGACATATTCACAAAACCATTATGTGAGTCAAGATTTGAAGAACTCAAGCATGAGCTAGGGTTAATTGAGCTGAGCTGACACTCAGAAGACTCAAAGAAAAGAGATGAAACACGAAAAGAGGAAAAAGGGCTGAACTCTTAAATTCAGCTAAGTGAATCAGCCATGTTGGAAAGTCAGCTGTATCGAATTAGCTGACAGCTGAGTCACTAGGAGAGGAGTGAGAAGAAGGATTGAATCAGCTAAAGAGTAAGCTGAGTCATTTATGAGCAAAGTGACAAAAACGCAGTCATTTTTACTAAGCATGAATGTTCTTAAAAATGACGTCAGCATAATTATGACGTGTACAGGCAAAAGCTGCACACCAAGCTTATGATTGGATATAAATGCTGCCGCATTAAATACGAGACATTAAATGCAAATCGGCGTGCAAGATCTAAGCCGTTGATTTTGATCACATTTCAAAAACCACCCGCACGTCCTTTCATGAACCATACTTAAACCCTTTCGTCCGTTTCTCTCCCACTTTACCGAAAACTGTTCAATCTCTCTCTCAAAAGCAAAGGCAAAATTTTCTCTCAAAAACCCTATCAATCCTCAGATCATTTTCTAAGTTTCGTTCGGTAAAATACTGAGAAATGGCATCCACTCATGATTTTGTCAAACTAGGAAAGCAAATCCACACCGGGTCTACTGTGGATTTCGAAGGTATGATCAAACAGGGGTCCGACGACGCCCTCGTGAAGAAGATCGCTGAGAAACTGGAAACGTCTGGGCTGAAACCATTTCTGACGATGGAGTTTCCGATGACCTATGTGGAAGAGGTCGCACAGTTCTACGTGAACGCTGAGGTTCACGATGAGGGCATCAAGTCCTCTGTTCATGGAAAGGAGTTCACCATTACTGCCAAGGATCTGGCAGAACACTGCTCGTTACCGGCGGAAGGAGCACCGGAAATTAATGAAGCTGATGTTGACCTGGCTGCTGCTTGGAAGGAAGTAGCCAAGACCGACTGTGCTGAGAAAGTAGTCTACACAGCTAATGAGAGGCTGCTGAAGGAGGACTACCACAAATTGATGGACATCGTTGCCAAATGTATAGACATCAAGTTCGGCAGCTTTGACCAGCTGTCTAAAGCTAAGTTGGTCGTAATGGCTGCGATCCTTGAAGGAAAGAAAGTGAACTGGGCTGAGTTTGTCTACAACAGACTCTGCCAGAATGTTGGGAACAAATCCTTCAAGGAGGATGGAACATTTGGAGGTTCCCTGGGATACGGCTTGGTGGTTGGCCGAATGATGGAAGTAAAGAAAGTCCCTCTTCGACATGGAAATGCGTTCCATGTAAACAAGAGGATGTTTCGATCAAACCTCTCTGGAATCAGCTGACCCTGAAGATACAACTGTCTCCTCTCCTCCTAAGAAGATTGCTGCCCCTGCAGTAAAGAAAAAGAAATCTGCTCCTGCCCCTGCGCACCGAGTCACCCGCCCCGCAGTGTCTCCCGCCCTGCAGCCTTGAGAGAGAAGGAATCTCAAATACCTTCTCCGGTCATCAAGAAAATGAGAACTGATAAGCCAAGACGGCCAGCTCCTCAGAAGAAGATGACAACACCGGCCCTCGCCACCATGACTCAGAAGAAACCTTATCTGAAAGAAAAAATCCCTCTGGTTCAAACAAAACAAAGAAGACGAATTTTTAAGCGTTCTGAGCTTGAGAAATCAGCTGAGTTAGCCACTCAGCTGGAGAAGATGCCCGAGACTGCTGGAGAAGTAGAGTCTCCAGATGTGATTGATGAAACTGCCAAGTCTCTTTGGCCGAGGCCGATCGAGCAACTCAAGACCACTCCGCACAAAATAGCTAAGGAACAAGGAATGGCTAAGACAACCGAATCACCTGTTGACAGGGTTGCTTCTCCACCGTAAGAGGTTCTTGAAGATGTCGAAAGCGGCAAAGTCTGCTACCCTATTCCCGAAACGAGGGCCAACAAGGGAATGATGAAGATGATGTAATCATGTACTCTCCATTGTATCCAGACATCCAAAATCGTCTGAGAGAATGGAGAAAATGGAAGTTCTAACCTATCCAGAGTGCAGTTTGAACGTCCAGAGTTCATTGATGAGGAAGAAGAACTCTTCAGATTTCTTGAGGTGGACATAGTACTACAAGTCCTTGACGAGGATAATTGCATCAACATACTGCAGATTCGAAAAGAAAACGAACGGGCTAAAGCAGCTGAGGACGCAGAGGCACGTGAGAAGGCTAGCATATGCCATCTCACCGCACCACCGATCATACACACTATCACTTTGACGCCCCATCGAAAAGTGATGAGGATCCGCATCCTGTTCTTTGCCACGTAAAGAATTGCACGTCAAATGCGGCAAGCAATGCAGAATCCGAATCCTTCATGAGCAAAGAATGATGGAGGGACCGAGGAGAGTCCTCCCAATCACAAATGAGATAGACCCGATGGGGAGTGGTGCGGCATATTGCAATCGTTGTCGCCGCCACCACTTCCCACTCATTCGGAGGAAGGTGTTAAGGGAAATGGCGATGAAATCGGGATCAAAGGGGACCCCGGTCAAGCCAACCCCTAATAAAGGTGTCTCACCACCTGCCCCAACGGCTGAATACTCGGTGGGAACAGTGAGTCCGGAGACGAGTGACCCCATTCAAGTCACTCACCGGTGTGCCACCGGGGGAAACTCCCTCCACCGGCAAGGTCGGAGGATCTTTGCGGTGACTCCACAATGAATCTCGGAGGCGAAGTGGAGAAGGAACAATCACAGAGTGCACAACAAGTTGTCATCAACGCAGGCTCGCATATTGAGACTGCCTCGAGCCGAGGTGCCAACGCTCGAAGGCCAATGATGACGCGCCGACGCAAGGTGAGGTACGAAGAAGGAATCGCCGGGAGTTAACACTCCGGGCGATGAAAGTGCAATCCATAGAGTTGAGACTCCAATGGATGCCACCTCGAAAGACCCCAAGACACCGACACTTTGTCGAAAGAGATGTCCAGGCCTCGCATTGCAAGAGAGACTGCAGGGGGTAATGAAGGCCAACGGGAGGTTGAGACTTCCTGGGGTTGAGACGCCGCTACGAACATTCCTCCCGCTACCCTTGATCCATCGAAAAGGAGATAAGTGCCCTTCACGATTCCCGGGATAATCCCGATGTAACCTTTCTCGGATCGGTAGGAGACGATGAAGGTGAGTCATCCCCTGTGGTCGATCCCAAAGACTCGGTGAGGATGTTCCAACCACGAGTAAGTCGACCTCAAGACTACTCGCCAAACATTCAACTTTGATGATGAGCCACCCATGGAAATCTCATCAACGTCCGTTGACGCTTCTGATAAGGACGAGGACCAGTCAACTAATTTGGATAAACTAGCTGAGACCAACGAAGTGTTGAGATAGCGAGGCTCGGCAAGTCGGGGTCGACTTCAAAACAGACCACACAACCAACTGAATCCACTGCGCAGCTCCCAAGTCCGCAGCAGGATCGACTTCACGAGGACTTCACGAGCACCACTTATCATTGAACAGATTCGATTGCCGTGATGATTCCTTTGTAGAATCATTTCTCTTCTCTCTGGAGGTACCTGACCTCCCTGAAGAATCAAACAGAGAACGTGAGCGCTTCCACAAACCTGATCCTGTTATTCCATCAGACACAATTGTTCCACCTGACTATGACTTCGACGCTGCTTGGCCATCAGCTGAAACAGAGGTGACAGCTGAAATTCGTGACGTGTTCAAATCCTTATTTGCTGAGGTTGAACGGATGGAGAGGCATCAGGCCTCACTGGACATGAGGTTGGATAACAAAGACGCCAACCTCACTGCTGATCTGTGAGGCATAATAGTCAGGATCCGTGAGTGGTGGCAACAACAGCAAACAATGCGTGTGGAACAAGCTCGATACTTCAGGACATTGTTCAACAAGTTGTTAGTCTGGCAGGCTGAGAATGCTGATGCAAAGACAAAATTGCAAGAGCATATTGAACAAATGCATGAATCTCATACTACCGAGATCAAGCTGTTGCGTGAACATAATAAGAACGAACTCCTGCGTGTGGAAGAGAACATGGATCGAAATTCAGTCTCCTCATGGCTGAGATGAAGTTGGTCACAACTGAATCCAATGCCACTCGCTCTGAGTTCCGTGCAGCATACTCCGCAGCAGATTCAAAGCAGAACTCAACCATCAGCCGACTAGACTTCTTGCTTGCTAGCTTATTTCCAGGGGTTCCTCTCTCCTTTGATGATGCCAAAAAGGGGGAAGAGGAATACTGAAAAGCGAAGAGATCCGGCGGAGAAGGGAAGGAAGCATTTGTGAAAGGAAAGACATCTGAGGAAGTAATAAGAGAGAAGAAAGGGAAGTCTGTTGAGGGGGAAGGTTCAAAAGATAAGACCTTGAAGATTGCTAAAACCCCCCAACAAGGTCTTGTCACATCTGATATTATCAGCAAACTCCCGGTGACTCTGCCACTCCAACACTCTGTTGTACCAATGACTGAAAAGAGAAAGACAGTCGAAGCAGGGATGAAGGAAGTGGAAGGAAGGATGGATGCCCGAGTTATGGATATTCTGAAGTAACATGGAGGTATTCCGATAGACAGAGACACCTATGCCATTTCAGATACCGGAACCGAGCCAAGATCAGTTGATGAGTTCAAGACGCTCGCATCTGAAGGATACTTCGCAAATATGTCCATGGCTCAAGCCTGGGATTTGTATCTTTGGGAAAAGGGTCTCACACTATGTGAAGAAGGCGACAGACAATGTATCATCTGCCGGTCACTCACTGCCGATCCGCTCCACTTTAAAAAAGAAGACCCGACAAGATACGCCCAGAGGAAAAGGAAGAAGCAGAGGTGGAGGAAGAGGTTTCAGACCTAGGCCTCTGCCCAAAAATATTGAGTATATAGATCCAGGCAAGAAATGAGGGATCTATTGGGCTGGATTTGACGAAGTAGCCAACCTGCAAGTGGCTAAGAACAATGCTGAGTATGTGAAGAGAATTGAAGAGAAAAATAAAAGACAAACTCAGCTATGGGAGGAAAGACATGAAAGACTGAGAAGAGATGAAGCTGCCAGAAAGGCGTATGAAAAGAAGAAGAAGGCGGCTGAAGATGAGAAAAAGAGAAGAAGATCAAAGATGACAGAGCTGAAGAAGATGAAAGAACGAGGCATCGAAGGAGATGAAGTGTTGTTGTCCACCCCTTCATGTATTTTACTATGTAAATACACTCTATGTAAGTGTTCTGTACACTGAATAAAATTGTACAATTTCTATACTTGTGTAGATATAGAACAACATGGTTAGCTTAAGCTCCGTTTAAAGTCTGATACATTTTTATTGGTTTAAGCTCTGATACACCTTGTAAACAGCTATGTAAAGAACAAGAATGTTATGATCAATAAAGGATCGATTCTAAACATACATTCTGTGGTTCTACATTTGCCTGTATGTATCTTTGCTGTTTAATTATTGATGTATGTTTTAAGTTTTGGCATCATCAAAAAGGGGGAAATTGTTGGGAAATTATTTTGTTGATTTTGATGAATGCCATGTAAAACTTAGAATAGGAAGTTGGCACCCCATTTTTGTTGTAAACTGCATTGTAATAGATAGGGCTGGTCGAGCTGAGTTAAGTCAGCTATGCCTAAACATGCGAGAAGACAACTGGAGACTAGAAGGAAGACTTCGCTGCAAGGCAGCTGAGTATGGCAGAGAAGAGAAGACAGGAACTCGACTGAAGGTGCAACTGAGATGCAGCTGGATGAAGTATCAGTCAAGTCAACTCAAGATAGCCAAGTCTCAATGTTGAAGTGACAGAAGAGTCATCCAACGATTGGAAGCTGACTCAAAGTCACCTGGGGATGTTAAGAAATTGCAGTCAAGTCAAGACAACTGAAAGAGATCCGTTGCACAGAAATCAAGAGAATTACTTAAACAAGTAATACCTCCATACTGCCTTTCTCGAAGTGCTCGATCCCGAGGAAGCGTGCAAGAGGAATAAACCAATGGGAAGCACTGCACTCGTGTCAGAACTCTGAAAAGCTGAAAAAAGAAAACATTCATACGAGGAAATTGAAATTCCAAGGACTGCAACAAGACAAGCCAACGATCACAAGTGACTTTCAAAATAAGCCTATCTCTTCAACGGGCAGATTTTTGAAAGATCACTATAAAAGGCTGAGGAATCACTCTGAGAGAAGGTTACCGACCTGAACCACGAACATTCAAGCAAACATTTGAGCTGTAACCTAAAATATTCTCAAGTCATTCAAGATTAATCCTCAAGCCTACATTACAAAGGAAATTAATCCAACACTCACCTGTGAAGGAAAGATAACTTCAATCAGTTTAAGAGGAAGTTTTTGAAGAATCAAGGGGGTTTACATTCCATGAGAGATTGTAGAAAGGTTCAAGGTCGAACCAAGCTTAAGCTATTTGGAGGGCTTCGTGATCAAATCCAAGGAACTTAAGCAAGTGAGTCAGATGTGACAAAGCAGCAAATGCCTGTGAAGAAGGCCGAGTCGTGCGAGAAGCCAACTTTGTGTGACCAAGGCATCTCGGTGAGTCCCAAAGGATCAAGTCACCGCGTGATCAAGACTTGTATTTGGACCGTTAACCACTTTGTATATTGATCGACTTAGTGGATTCCTCCAGGAGCTGTTACCCCATCTTCGAACCTCTATAAAACTTATTGTGTCATTTACATTTCAGCACTTTAATTTCTGCATCTTATTTTTATATCTGCTGATAAATTTGCTATCCAATTGATAATCAACTGAGCGCTAAAACTAAGTATCAAAACAAACTTAACCAAATTCAAGGGTGTTAAGTCTTCCGCTGAAAACAAATCACAGACGAGTTAAGTTTTTAGTCAAAATAGCTGAGTTACTCTATCAACAGCTCAGTCGAGTCTATTGAGTGACTAACTCTGCTGATTAACTAACTTAGCTGTCCATCAAGGACACAACTGTGAAGTATTAACTTTGGTCATTTTTAAAAGGACTAAATCGAAAAATTGGTAAGGTTTATTCAACCCCTCCCCCTTCTAAACCTTACACTCACACCCCTTGGGACCAACATTGTACATCAACTCAACAGTCTTTATCAACTTGGGGATTAGTGTGACATCTTTTTTAATAAAATTTGGAGCTTTTCTCTGTATGCAACCCTTGTCTGAATCATAGATATTTTATCATAGATTTTTCAAGTCTATCTCACAAGCAATTCAATGTTTTTCCTTGAGGACATGATAGTAAATATGAGTGATGTCTTTCCAGCCCTTGCCTTCCGTAGGCATGTTCCGTTGATGTATCATTGATAAGAGAATATACACTCTCCAGTTTGTCTCCAAACCCACACATCTGATGGAACATGGAGTTGAGTATAGCTCTTTTATAACGGTAAAATGACATTGGGTACTTGTTTTGCCTCAATCATAACAAGTTCATTGCAAAATCATTTTGCATTCTCAAGCCATGAACCAGAGGTTAAAATATCTCCAAACCATTTTTTGGGCTCTTTTATAGCCAAACCAATTTTCATCATCGACTCAACATTGTTGAAATCAAGTAAATGAATAAATGCACAAATAAACAATTAAATACATATTTCATACCTAAATAACTGACTCTGGTTGTATGTAAATGACTCTAGTCGCATGTAAAGGACTCTGGTTGCATGTACACGACTTTGGTTGCATGTAAATGTCCTTGGTCAGTTACTTAGGCCATTTACAAACCATGGTAATTTATTCAGACATAATGTATATATTTAACTTGATTGAACGAAAGTACTTGGACAAAGCTACAAATATTTACCTTTCTCCCAATTTTGTGTACCATTTGTTGAACTACTTTAACTTGGCTGCGTCAACCTTTTGGATTAGGATTGGAATCGAGTAGTCCATAAACTATTGGCCTTAATTCGTTCGTATATGGAGATGATACGAACTGTGAAGGCATTCTAACTCTTTTAGTTGCCTCTATGGGAGTATCTTCAGTGTTTTGTCTCTTCGATCCTCTTTTGTACGTCTTTCTTATTGTCCCAGTTTTTTTCTTGTTATGCACCACATCAACATTTTGTTGTTCACCGCCAACCTCCTCATCAACACCAACCCCCTTAACCACATCCGCCACCAATACTTCAACCACTTTTTCTGAAAGCTTCTCCTTAGTCATATTTGATGCTACATCAACTGCATAATCAACCGTCATATCAATTTCCTCGTCATGCATAGGCGGAGGAGAAAAAGTTCAATGCACATCCTCGTTATGCATAGGCGGAGAAGAAATTTGTTGATGTACAACCTCGTTATGCATATGCGGAGAAGGAGCTTGATGCCTGATTAGTGTGAGTTTTGCATGTATTTTGGGGCATATTTGTAGATATTATTGATAGATAAACATGCTTTAACTCAGTAAAATGGGCTATTTTCTCTCTTTATGGAAAAGATGTTACGCTTTGCTCATTTTGCAGGAATTTGACGATATTTTGAGTGTTTCTATGTCAAATATGAGCATTGCGATGTAGAACCACCAAGAATTGAGAGCATACACCAAATTGGAAGCCAAATTGAGAAGAAGTCAGATGTTTAGTTGGTTTTATACCATTGAATTAAGCTTTCTAGACTAGAGTTTTGTGTTATTTTTGAGTTCTTTGAGAGGTCAAAGCCATATTGGGGGCCAATTATATTGAGTCTAGAGTCATAGTAATGAGTTGTGTGTCAAAAGAAGTATGGATGATCAAACAACGAGGGGAATGCTTTCAAGAAACGTCCAAACGCGTCTGGAATTTCCAACACTGGCAGGGTTTTGTATTTTGGTCATAACTAACTCTACCAAAATTGATATTGAGCTGATTCAAGTGGCTACGGGAAGCTAAGAGATAGGGCTACAACTCTTATGAATACCTCATAAGCAAATTCAGAAGTTTGGGTGACGCACGGCCCATGCATCGACGCACGACCATGTTGTGCGTCATTTCGAGAGTCAAGAAGTCCTACAGCATGACGTACGACCTGGTCGTGCATGAAGCGCACGGCCCGTGCGTCTGCGCTGGAATGTCCAAATTGGACAGCACATTGACCTAGGCTTCTAAAGGTATAAATACCACTTTTTGGGGCGCACACCAGGGGAGGAAAGCTGGGAATATATTCAAGAATACAAGAAAAACATCATCTTCATCAATGAGGAATCAAGGGAAGAATCGGGTCGAATCGAAGCTTGAGGATTGAAGATAAATTGAGAGATTATCCATTTCCCTAAGTTTTCTCATTCTTTGTAGTTCAATCTTTCATTTTAGCTTCTTATGAACATGAACAATTTGTCTATGCGTTGTTTATTTGAAATGAGTAGCTAAACTTCTTGTGATTTTCGGGTTTGGAAGTAGATTAATGAGCTCTTGTTGGATGTTTTAATCTTAGTTGAAGTAACTGTCTTGAAGCCTATTTGAGTACTTTGTTCTTATTCTTGTTTTATCATTTGGCCAATGATTTAGCATGTTTGATATATTGATTTATAATTCGAGAGATAAGTTTCAATATTTGATCTTAAGTACTTGACATGAATATTTGCATAATCGAGAGGTTTGTAGATATTTGTGAGGATTTATGATCTTTTGTGCATTTTGGAGTTGTATATCTATTGTTGAGTAGAGATGCTAGCATAGATATTTCAATCTACACTTTATATACATCTCGAGAGGGAGGATAAAATACCGTTGTGATCATCTTATAGGAATATTGATAATAACTTTGGCTTTGATTAAATCGGACAAGAGAGATATTAATCGAAACCATGACACAGGAATCCATTTCATTCTTTTGATAACTCCATATTTATTCTTGACTTGTATTTTTGTGGTTATTCTTGTCTTGACTCCACAACAACCATCAATTTTCGATCGTCCAGATAAAAATAAAACTATTATGATCTCAATACTTAGCGCATAAATTTATTAGTCTCCATGGATACAACCTTGCAACCCTATTCTGTAAACTACACCGTACACTTGTAGTGAAGCTAAAAATAAGGCAGACAAGTTTTTGGCGTTGTTGCCGGGGACTAATATAATTTTTGGTGATAATATTGTGATATATAGAATTATTTTTAATTTAGACATTTTCTTTCTTTCTTTTTATTGTATATAATTTTACCCCTACACTGTTTGATATGTTTCTTTGAGTTGGTTCAGGTAGTGCATGTTCACCCGCTCGGATGGAGGAAGTCAATTATTTCAATAACTAGAATTTCTCCAGTTACTGGAATAATCCTACTCCTACGTACTATTATCCGGATTGGAGGAATCACGAAGATTTTTCATGTACTAACACGAAGAATGTGATTCAACCACCATCAAGCTTCAATGTAACGAATGGATTTACTAATACAGAGGCAAAGCCATCCATGGAGGACATTCTTGCTATGGTTATGAGTCAAACAAGCTTATTTATAAGTGAGACAAGGAATCGATTCAATACACATGAGGTTAAGTTGGACAAAATTGAAGCACATGTCGAACAATTGGCTAATACCTGGGGTACACAAATGAAAAATCTTGAAACCCAGATTGGCCTATTAGCTACGATCGTTGGTGGACAACAACAAAAGAGTCAGTTTCTGAGCATCGCCGAAGTCAACTCAAAGGAACAATGTAGTGCCATTCATCTGAGAAATGGTACTGAAAATGAAGGGCGAAAGTTCTGGAAAAGCAAGAAACTTCGGAACCACGCACGGATTATGTGTCTATGCACGGTCAAACAGTGTGTGGTGCCGAAAAGGAGCAAAAACAAGACAAGGATTGTACGACCGTTGTATACACCCAAGAAACGCGTGCGTGATATCATAAAAAAGCTGTTCCAGAATGAGATGAACACTGGTTGCACGTACGCTCACGGTCAGCCCGTGCATGAACCGGATCAGTATCCTCCGACACCAAGGCTCAAACTATTACCTGGAAACCCAAAGTATGTTGTATTAGGTGCAAGCAATGCAAATACGGTCAGACTCGATAGAGTTGTTGATAGAATAACTCGGCTATTTAACCTGAACTTTAACTTGGCTATATTGGTTTTATTAGCGGAAGACTTAACACCCTTGATTTGTTTTAAGTTTGTTTTAACACTTGATTTTTAGCACTTGGTTATTAATCAGTTGGATAGCAAATGTGAGTTTTATCAGCAGATATGATGTAAGTATGCAGTAATGTAAATGTGCTGGAAAATAAATGCACATATAATTTTTATAGAGGTTCGAAGATGGGGTAATTCTTCTAATCCTCTCTTCTCCAACTCCTGGAGGAATCCACTATGTAATAGATCACTTTACAACGTGGTGAACGGTCTAGAGACAACCTTGGTCACACAGTTGGCTTCTCTTGTGACTCAGCTTCTTCACAGGGCAGCTGCCTTGCTACTTCAGCTCACTTCTCAAGCTCTTGGATTTGATCACGAAGCCCTCCAATAACTTGATACTGGTTCGACCTCGAACCTTCCTACAATCCTCCTTGGAAAGTAGACCCCTTTTGATTCTTCAAAAGTTTCCTCTTCAACAGATTTGAAGTTGTCTTTCCTTCACAGCTTTGTGTTGGATCGATTTCCTTTGAGTTTCAGGTTTGAGGATTTGCTTGAATATGCTTGAGAATATTGCAGGTTAATTGCTTGAATGTTGCTTGCTTGTTCGTGGTTCAGGTTCACAAGGTAACCTTTTCTCAATAAATTCCTCAGCCTTTTATAATGCACTTTTGAAATTTCGCCCGTTGAAGAGATAGGCTAATTTCAAAATTTACTTGTGTTTGTTGGCTTGTCTTGTCTGCAATCCTTGATGTTGATATTTCCTCATATTAAATGTCTTGCAGCATTTCAGACTTTCTGACACATGTTGTAGTGCTTCCCATTGGTTTATTCCTTTTGCACAATTCTGGGACTAACACTTTACTTCTGACAACTCTGGCATGTTACTATTCTGAGTAACATTATTAACTTTCATCAATGGATCTAACTCAGTTGTCTTGACTTGACTGCAGTCTTTTAATCCCCAGGTGACTTGAGTCTGCTTCAGTCCTTGGATGACTCAACTGTCACTTCAATCTTGAGACTCGGCTCCCTTGAGTTGACTTGACTGACTCTTCTTTGCCATACTCAGCTGACATACAACGGAGTCTTCAATTTAGTCATCAGTTGACTTCTTGTATTCCTTGGCGTAGCTGACTTGACTTAGATTTTACATGGTATCATCAAAATCTACAAGATAAATTTCATAACAATTTCCCCTTTTTTGATGATGCCAAAAATTAAATAAAAACATAACAACAAAGATACATACAAACAATGTTGTAGCAAAGAATGTATGCTTGAAATAGATCGTTTTATTGATCATAGCATTCTTGTCCTTTACACAGTTGTTTACATTTGGTACCATAACATTCTTTATCAGAGCAATATACATCTCTAAGCTAAGATACAAGAGTTCATACAAAGTGAAAAATTACACAAAAGTTCACTAAGTATATTACAGAAGACTTACATGAGTGTATTTACAAAAATACATGAACGGGTTTGCAGCAAAACTTCAACGTCTTCGCTGCCTCCTTCGAGAATTCTGTCTTCTTCAGCTCTTTTCCTCTTCTTCTTCCTTTTTTTTCTTTTTTCATAGGCCCGTTTTGAAGCATCATCCCTTTGTTTCCTCTAGAGCCATTGACGAGTTTGCCTATCGTTTTCTTTTTCTTGCCTCCTTACTACCTCAGCATTCTTCCTTTCCATTTCAAGATTGGCTAATTGGTCGTATCCAGCCCAATAAATCAAGCCCTTTTTGTCAGGGTCAACCTATTCAACATCCTTGGGTTTTGGTCGAGGTAGGGAACCTCTTCCGCCACCACTTCTTGCTCTGCCTGACTCAGCTCTTCTTCTACCTGACTCAGCTCTTCCTCTCGCTCTGCGGGTGTATCTTTTGCACTGAGTCTTCGCTTTCGGTGGCTTCCACGGAAGACTAGCTTTTTTTCCGCTTGTTGACATAATGCAAAACCTTTTTCCCAGTACAAATCCCAGGCTTGAACTAGAGCCATTCCTTGAAAATAGCCTTTTGATTCGAGCGTTTTGAATTCTTCGACTGATCAAGGTGTTCGCGATTTTCTTACCGCAAGCGTACGGTGTCAAGTTTTAGTATAGATTTTGAAAGTAGGGTTATCGTCTCCACAGGGATTGTTATCGAATTTTATACTAAGTACTATAATTAAAATAGCTTAATTCTATCTAGAAATCGGAAAAAAATGATGATTGATTAAACTAAAAATAAAACTAAAATTAAGCAAATAAATGGTTCAGACAATTTGTCAAACACGTAGAAGATGAATTCTAGAGGGTTGATTTCACCTAGTTATCCCCTATGTTTTCAATCCACTTTATTAATCACAAGTTATCAATCTATAAGCCAATATTCCTACCGTTTATCACTTCCTCTCTCGAGTGCCAAGTGATTCTAGGTTCCAATTTCTGATTTCGATATCTCTATAAAAATAATAAATTAAACCCTAATACGCTCAATGAATATTCTATCACAGGCTTCAAAAGATTCATAAATCTCTCGATTCTGTGAAACCCTAGGTTGTGTTATTCTATGGCCAGACGTTCAATTACCTCTCTCGAGCGTCAAATCAAACACACCAAACAATCTAAATTATTGATCAGATAATCCAGATGCAATCAAATCAAATGGCACAAATAGATTAAATAATATGCGAGTTTCATAAACTGGAAATCAAAACATAGGTTGAAACGTAAGTTACATCAATCCCCTAGAAATATGGGTTTAGCTTATAATGGATGTACAAAAATTCGTGGAGAAATAATTATACATCTCAAGAAATCGACAAAGAAAAACAAAGAAATAATTGAGAGGAAAAGAGAAGGAATTCTCTCTGTGTCCAGACGAGAAGTGCCTCCAATTGCCGTCCCGAACCCTAGCTCTCTGTCTCTTGCCTTGCGTTGTGCTCAAAATAATGTCCAACCCCTTGTTTGTACGTCCCTTGTTCTATTTATAGACTTGAAACCCTAAAAATTCGGTCCAAAAAGCCCACGAAATAAAAGGCCCAACGTTCAGTTTTGTCGAGCGCGCTGCAGTGCTTGGAATGGTCTGACTGCAGTCACGCCCGTGTATTGACCTAACTTGGGGCCTTCCGACGCGCGCTGCAGCAGGGGTTTTAATGCTGCCATGCGCGATCTTACTCAATATTTTTCCGTTCTTCCACTTCTAAAATGCGATCTTCACCATCCAAACACGTTTTTCATCGTTTTTAAACAATTTCGGCATCCAAGACCTATCCCGACTCTCAAACGACAACTAATGACACAAACTCGACTCAAACGACGCTAAAATACTTAAAATCCCCGCAAAATCCTAGTCTAGAATACTCAATACATTGGTATAAAAACCAACTTAACAAATACGCTCAATGAATATTCTATCACAGGCTTCAAAAGATTCATAAATCTCTCGATTCTATGAAACCCTAGGTTGTGCTATTCTATGGCCAGATGTTCAATTACCTCTCTCGAGCGTCAAATCAAACACACCAAACAATCTAAATTATTGATCAGATAATCCAGATGCAATCAAATCAAATGGCACAAATAGATTAAATAATATGCGAGTTTCATAAACTGGAAATCAAAACATAGGTTCAAACGTAAGTTACATCAATCCCCTAGAAATATGGGTTTAGCTCATAATGGATGTACAAAAATTCGTGGAGAAATAATTATACATCTCAAGAAATCGACAAAGAAAAACAAAGAAAGAATTGAGAGGAAAAGAGAAGGAATTCTCTCTGTGTCCAGACTTGAGAAGTGCCTCCAATTGCCGTCCCGAACCCTAGCTCTGTGTCTCTTGCCTTGCGTTGTACTCAAAATATTGTCCAACCCCTTGTTTGTACGTCCCTTGTTCTATTTATAGGCTTGAAACCCTAAAAATTCCATCTAAAAAGCCCACGAAATAAAAGGCCCAACGTTCGCTTTTGTCGTGCCTTGTTTCCATAGATGGAGAATGGTGTTGCTTCAAGACTGTATTGACCTCCCCCGGACGCTGCCCAGCTACGAGATGGCGCGTTGCGGCGTGCTCGATACGCTCGTCATCACAGTTTCTTTGTATGTCTTGCTGCAGACCACTTCACAGTTAGTGGCTGCAGCCCAGCACTTGACTAACGCTGCTATTTAATCAAGGCCGCAGCCTATTGACTTAGCTGCCGCAGCTTCTTCCCCTGTGCCAGTACTAATTTCGACCCCAATGCGCTGGGGGGTTTTAGCTAAAACTCGATCTTACTCAATATTTTTCCGTTTTTCCACTTCTAAATGCGATCTTCACCGTCCAAACACGTTTTTCATCGTTTTTAATCAATTTCGGCATCCAAGACCTGTCCCGACTCTCAAACGACAACTAATGACACAAACTCGACTCAAACGACGCTAAAATACTTGAAATCGCCACAAAATCCTAGCCTAGAATAGTCAATACATTGGTATAAAAACCAACTTAACAAATACGCTCAATGAATATTCTATCACAGGCTTCAAAAGATTCATAAATCTCTCGATTCTATGAAACCCTAGGTTGTGCTATTCTATGGCCAGACGTTCAATTACCTCTCTCGAGCGTCAAATCAAACACACCAAACAATCTAAATTATTGATCAGATAATCCAGATGCAATCAAATCAAATGGCACAAATAGATTAAATAATATGCGAGTTTCATAAACTGGAAATCAAAACATAGGTTCAAACGTAAGTTACATCAATCCCCTAGAAATATGGGTTTATCTCATAATGGATGTACAAAAATTCGTGGAGAAATAATTATACATCTCAAGAAATCGACAAAGAAAAACAAAGAAATAATTGAAAGGAAAAGAGAAGGAATTCTCTCTGTGTCCAGATGAGAAGTGCCTCCAATTGCCGTCCCGAACCCTAGCTCTGTGTCTCTTGCCTTGCGTTGTGCTCAAAATAATGTCCAACCCCTTGTTTGTACGTCCCTTGTTCTATTTATAGGCTTGAAACCCTAAAAATTCCGTCCAAAAAGCCCACGAAATAAAAGGCCCAACGTTCAGTTTTGTCGAGCGCGCTGCAGCGCTTGGAATGGTGCGCTGCAGCGCGCCTGTGTATTGACCCTGCTTCCGGACGCGCGCTGCAGCGCTGAGATGGCGCGCTGCAGCGTGCCTGATATGCTCGTCGTCAGCTGTTGTATGTGCACTGCAGCCCTTCCGTTGGGCGCTGCAGCGCACACTTGACTCGACGCTGCCGCTCTGAATCAAGCTGCCGCAGCTCTTGACTTGGGCGCTGCAGCGCCCCCCTTCCCCTGTGCCGCTGTACTAATTTCCACCCCCGCGCTGTGGTGCGGGGGTTTTGGCGCTGCGGCGCTCGATCTTACTCAATATTTTTCCGTTTTTTCACTTCTAAAATGCGATCTTCACCGTCCAAACACGTTTTTCATCGTTTTTAATCAATTTCGGCATCCAAGACTTGTCCCGACTCTCAAACGACAACTAATGACACAAACTCGACTCAAACGACGCTAAAATACTTGAAATCCCCGCAAAATCCTAGTCTAGAATACTCAATACATTGGTATAAAAACCAACTTAACAAATACCCCCAAACTTAGACGTTTGCTTGTCCTCAAGCAATTACAGACTTTAAAAAACGACTAACAAGAAGAACACAAAAATGAAGAGACTGACTCAACAACCCAATCACAAACTTCACAACCAAACTCATTCGTCAAATTTCGTTTTACTATCAGTCAAGCACGTATTTTCACAAAGTGATCATGAAGGTGGAATGTTCATGCCAACTCCGTTTTCATTATCCAGATAGACTCACGCAATCAAGTGTTTTCAAAATGATCCACTTTTTGAATATGGAGATGAGATGCTTACCGGACTCCATAGGCTTGTCTTTCACACTAATCTCCACTAATGTAGGCTAATATAACACAAGGATCAATAGGACTTTTAAAGCTTGTAATGTGGGCTTAGGGTAAGGTAGGAAAATATAGGATTAAGTAGCTCAAATCACCCAAACACACAATTATCAATTCGAATCATCAATTAGCAACTACCTTTCACTTTTTGACATCCCCAATGTTTATGAACCTTCAATCCCGCTGATTTTTCTCATTCATTTTTTTTTCTTTTTCTCTTTTTTTTTCGGAACCCCCAAACTTATTCTTTTGCGTACATGGGGTTTCATATTTTCTTTTCTCGGCAATTTCATTCAATTAAATACACACCCTTCTCATCATACCCTCATCAACCTTCAACATTTTTCTATACTTTGTGTGTATGAGTGATGGGTAATTAGGATTTTCACATTTAGGCTCTGGGTATTCGATTGGTTGCCAAAGAAACGGGTTTATACGGCTCAAAGGGGGACACTAGGGAAAATATAATACAAGGGTAGGCAATTTTAGGCTCTGGCTTGTTCAAAGATGGCCTACATCACTTCCTTAATGTTACTTCACCTAGGATTTCGCCTCGACTAGTGATCAGACAAGTTTTAGAATCCGGTGGGATCACAAAGGAACCACTCAATCGCATAATTCATCCCCAAATAAATCAACAGTGTTAAGCACATAGATGGAATCAATGGAAAGAAGATTAAATCACAGTTTAAACACATGCTCTCTTGACCGTTCAACTCATATTCGACAAATTCACTTAGTCATGCAGTTTCACAATTTTACAAACGGCCCGACTCGACTCCAGACTCTTTTTTTCGTTTTTTTTTCGTTTTTTTTTTACTCAAGACACGACTCGATGAATAAAAATAGATCGCACCCCCAAACTTAAAACGACATTGTCCCCAATGGAGAGATGGGAAAAAAGACTTTCCTGGTAGCCGAGGAGCGAAGGCTCCTTAAGTCTTGTGGTACTACTACGTGTAGGAGGTGTCTCGTATACGCTCACAATGCATCCTAGCGCACAAACCCGTGGGTGTTGTATGCCTCCGAGGTGTGGTCTAGTTCCTCCCCTTCACTCGGCCCACCTTTTGACTTTGCATCTTTGTAACCTAACAAGGTAAACAAGAAAACAAAACTCGTGGAACCATGGAATTCGGTTATGGGTGAGAAATCGAAAATCAAAGCACATACATAATGCACCCAAGTAGAAAATATAGTGCCATGTCAAAAAGATAAGCATAGATATGCAAGATAGCACTAAACAATGTGAAATTGTCATTGGGGCATTTTATCAAACACCTCATATGCATGAATTGGGGCAAAGATAGTGAATGCAATGGATAACTCAATTTAATCCCAAAAATCAACACCAAGCCTAAGTCTAACATGATCAACCAATCCACAAACCACAATTCAACAACAATTATCCTATCACTTCTACAATCCAATCACACCAAAAATCATAAGAAGGGGAAAATCATGGGGTGGGGTTTGGAAAGTTGCAAACTTACCAAATAATGAATGGATGAGATGAAGATGGTGTGTGTGGTGTTAGAGTGCTCCTTTGTGAAAATGGAGTGAGATGTGTGGGATTTGCACAAATAAGAGGGGTGGGATGTGATGCAACTTACTACTCCTAAGAATGCAAAAATTCAGAAAAAACAAAAACAACTACTAAACTAAATTAAAACTAAGAAAGCAATAAAAGGGGCTTGGGTTGCCTCCCAAGAAGCGCTAAGTTTACTGATCTTGACGGACTATGTCAGATTATCCTCAAGTTGGGGCTCCAATAGGCATGTTATCCACATTGCCCTTAGAAACTTCCCAACCTCCAATGTCTTCAGCAATATTCAAATTTTAGCCTATTGGTTGGATGGATGGTGAATACAACTTTCTCTTGATTTACCCGCAATGTTAGCTCCCCCGTTTCTACATCGATCAAAGACCTTCTTGTGGCTAAAAATGGCCGCCCAAAGATTATAGGTATTTTCTTCTCCTCGTTCGCGTCCAACACTACAAAATCTACAGAAAAACAAATTTATTAATTCTTACCAATACGTCTTCAATGATTCCCCACGGATAGGCGATGGATCGATCAAATGAATCGCAAAGTGATGTTGGGCGGCTTCACCTCACCGAGCCCATACTTCGTCACATCGAAGAGATATCGATTCACACTGGACCCAAGATCACAAAGTGGTTTCTCAAAGAAAACTCGTCCCAATAGTACAAGGAATAGTGAAACTCCCTGGATCCTTCATTTTCCGAGGTAGTTTACTCGACTATTGCACTACACTCCTCTCGGCTCAAGTAGACAGTCTCAAAAATCTTCCAACTTTATTTTCTTGGATTCCACTGGTTTCGCATAAATAGGTGATTCTTCGGGGCCAGGCTGAATTTTTGCTTCCTTTTTCACGTAAATCGCATTGCAATGTTCTCTCGGATTAACCTATGTATCACTCGGAACTTCCCCTTCGCCGCAAATGAATTCACTACCGTAGCCAATCGACCCATTTGTGTCTCGATCGACCTAATATGCATCTCCATTGTGCTCATCTTATTATTCAAACCATCAACTGCGGCCTCACTCCTATTCATTCTATTCCCCGGTCTCTCCGATGAATGAGTGAGCATCTCTTCAAGCGATCGCTTTTTTCACCTCCGAGTGCATTGAACCGGATGGGTTTGGATAACCCGAGGTGGATTCAATACGTTCCTATTGTTCTTTGTAAGAGAGATTCTCATGATTGCGAAGTCCCGGGTGGTAGTGAGTTGGTAATGAATTACCTCTATTATGAAAATCCCGATTATTCACATAATTGACTTGCTCGGCCTCGTGAGTGGCGGTGCGTGAACGGCATGCGGGTGGGAGTGCGGCTTCTTTGTGGTATGCCGCCAGGTATTCATGATTGCTAATTGCTTTGTCGGACTCGAGATTTGAGTACGCCAAAGCGACATTGTATCAAGCTCAAGAACACCGCAATCGGCTTCGGCGTTGATCTCTTGGAAGGCCATTGATAGTCTGTTTGTGGCCATTTCTTCAAGTAAAGTAAGGCCTCGATCGGTGTTTTAGCCATCAATGTACCTCCCCGATGCCGCATCTAGTATCGTCCTCGTATGCCCATTCAACCCATTATAAAAATATCAACTCTCTCGCCCGGTCTGCATAGCCATGTGCTGGCATCTCCACAACAGATCTTTAAATCGCTCCCAAGCTTCGTATAACGACTCAAAATCAATCTGTTGGAATTGGGCTATCTCGCTCTTCGCTTGGAGTGTCTTGCCGAGGGAGGAAAAATTTTGCTAAGAATTTTTGAGACAGATCATCCCAAAATTGTAATACTCCCGGGCGAACGTTTGTAACCACCGCCTGGCCTTATCCCGCAGTGAAAACGGGAAAAGCCTCGGCTAATCGCCTCATCGGACACACCATTCATCTTGATGGTGTCGCAAATTTCAAGAATGTCGCCAAATGTGTATTCGGATCATCCACTGGACTCCCCCAAACGATTCTCACTGAACCATGCTTATGAGGCCCGGTTTTAATTAATTAAATTATTTGCATTTATAGGTTGGCGCACAATTCCGGAGTAGTTCTCGTTCAAGTGGCCAAAAATAATCCCGGATTGCCCTTTCGTGCCTCAGTCAGTCTTTGGCATATTCACGACCGATTTCCGTTATTCTCATTGTCTACGCCGCCGCCATTGCTCGATTCAGCACGCTTTGTTGCTCGATTGCTCGAAGTGTCCGCTCAATCTCTGATCAAAAGGAAGCAAATTAGTATTTTCGAGAATCTCGCATAAACAAATAAATCAATGAGAAATACGAAATTATGATTCCTAAACTAGTCTAGATTAGTATTAAGACTACTTGGTAATAGTATTAGTTTAAAATAGGATAAAACAATCCCCAAGAACGGCGCAAAAACTTGTTCGCGGTTTTCTTACATGCGTCGTGTCAAGTTTTAGTATAGATTTTGAAAGTAGGGTTATCGTCTCCACAGGATTGTTATCGAATTTTATACTAAGTACTATAATTAAAATAGCTTAATTCTATCTAGAAATCGGAAAGAAATGATGATTGATTAAACTAAAAATAAAACTAAAATTAAGCAAATAAATGGTTCAGACAATTTATCAAACACATAGAAGATGAATTCTAGAGGGTTGATTTCACCTAGTTATCCCCTATGTTTTCAATCCAGTTTATTAATCACAAGTTATCAATCTATAAGCCAATATTCCTAACGTTTATCACTTCCTCTCTCGAGTACCAAGTGAATGTAGGTTCCAATTTCTGATTTCGATATCTCTATAAAAATCATAAATTAAACCTTAATACGCTCAATGAATATTCTATCACAGGCTTCAAAAGATTCATAAATCTCTCGATTCTATGAAACCCTAGGTTGTGCTATTCTATGCCCAGACGTTCAATTACCTCTCTCGAGCGTCAAATCAAACACACCAAAAAATCTAAATTATTGATCAGATAATCCAGATGCAATCAAATCAAATGGCACAAATAGATTAAATAATATGCGAGTTTCATAAACTGGAAATCAAAACATAGGTTCAAACGTAAGTTACATCAATCCCCTAGAAATATGGGTTTAGCTCATAATGGATGTACAAAAATTCGTGGAGAAATAATTATACATCTCAAGAAATCGACAAAGAAAAACAAAGAAAGAATTGAGAGGAAAAGAGAAGGAATTCTCTCTGTGTCCAGATGAGAAGTGCCTCCAATTGCCGTCCCGAACCCTAGCTCGTGTCTCTTGCCTTGCGTTGTGCTCAAAATAATGTCCAACCCCTTGTTTGTACGTCCTTGTTCTATTTATAGGCTTGAAACCCTAAAAATTCCGTCAAAAAAGCCCACGAAATAAAAGGCCCAACGTTCAGTTTTGTCGGCCTGTACTGGCCGCTTGAATGGTGCATCGCAGCCTTTGTATTGACCACCTTCGGATGCACGCTGCAGTGCATTGATGGCGCTGCAGCACGCTGATACGCTTCGATACGCTTTGTATGTGTTACACTGGCTGGGATGTGCGCTGCAGCCTTTTCACTTGGAGCTGCAGCCGCACTTGGACTAACGCTGCGATGAATGGGCGCCGCAGCCTTGATTTGCTGTCCTTCTTTCCCCTTCGTGCCATTTGTACTAATTTCGACCCCCCGGCGCGGGGTTTTAACGATCGGCGCCGATCTTACTCAATATTTTTCCGTTTTTCCACTTCTAAAATGCAATCTTCACCGCCCAAACACGTTTTCATCGTTTTAATCAATCTTGGCATCCAAGACTGTCCCCGATTCTCAAACGCGACAACTAATGACACAAACTCGACTCAAACGACGCTAAAATACTTGAAATCCCCAAAATCCTGGTCTAGAATACTCAATACATTGGTATAAAAACCAACTTAACACAAGGCTCAGATCCATTATCAGGTATAGCATCTTGATCTTTTCCTACTGGGATACCACAATACTATTTCAGCACTTCTTGAACACGAGCATCTTGCTTTTTAGAGAACTCCTCAAACCCTGCTTCAATGACCTTCCTTTTCTCCGAGATTGGCACATCAGAGTGCTCAATGGGTAGGGTTACGGGGAGTTTGCTCATGATGGAGGCAGTAACATGACCTTGCTGGGGGGTTTCAGCTATCATTACAGTTAGATCATTCGAACTTTCCCCCTCAGTTGTTTTACCCTTCTTCTCAGCTGAACTTTTCTCAGCTGCATTTTTCTTCAGTTGTTCTTCTTTTGATTCCTTGAGGAGCTCCTCTTCCCCATTTTTGGCATCATCAAAGGTGAGAGGGACTCCACGGAACATGCCTGCAAGCATGAAATCTAATCTCCGTATAGCTGAGTTCTGTTTGGAGTCGGATGTCTCATAAGCTTCTCGAAATTCTGAGCGAGTTGCCTTGGACTCGGCTGTCACTAACTTCATCTCAGCCATGAGTAGGCTTAATTTGTCATTCATAGCATTCTCAAGTCGCATAATTTCTTTCTGTTGAAATTGTTGCAGCACTCCATTTCAGTTTTGTGAGACTCGTGTAACCTTTCGATGTATTCCTGCATCCATTGCCTGATCAAGGTGTTGTCAGCACTCCAAACAAACATTTTTCCATATAGTGCCTTGAAATAATGAACTTGCTCGAGTCACATGGCAGTCTGTTGTTGAGACCACTCCCGGATCCGTACCACGATACCTCTCAAGTCTGCTGTGAGAGTGGCATCCCTATTGTCTAGTCTTAAGTCCAGTGAGGGCTGGTGCCATTCGATCTTCTCAATCTCCTCACATATCTTCTTGAAGACCTCACGAATCTCAACTGTCTCACTTGATTCAGCTGCAGGCCATTCTGCATCAAAGTCAAAGTCTGCTGGTACAATAGTATCGGTAGGAATTATGCGATCTTCTCTGATAGTGAACTTTCTTTGTTCAGTAGCTGTCTCTTCTTCTAGCTCAGGCAGGATTTTTGTAAAAGGAAACATCTCTTGAAAGGCATCATCGCGCACATAAGGGATGGTCTCATGGAGGTTTGTGCTGCGATGACTCAGCTTGATTTGCCTCACCGCGGAGCTTCATAGGCATTTGTCACAGCTGTGGGAGCCTGCGACGGAGCTGGTGGAGTCGTTACTGCTGCAGCTATGGGAGCCTACGCAGATGACTCGGTTCCAGCTGGGGCTTGTGGAATGTGTTGCCCAGCTGACTAAGCCTCAGCTGTCTTAACAGCTTCCTCGGTCTCAGTAGATTTATCTAAATGAATTACTTATTCCTCTGTTGTATCATCAGCGTCATCGGATGATGATGAGATTTGTGGAGTTGGCTCATCATCAAAGTTGAACTTTTGGCAAGCCGCTTTCTCACTGATTTGCTCTTAGATTTTTGAACATCCTCTTTGTCTGGAGTAGACTCAGCTTCATCTTCGGATCCCAAAAAGGATGTGTCTAAGTTTTCCTGGGAATCATGAAGTGCGCTTATTTCCTGCTCGCATCGGTCTTTGCCGGATGAGGAATGTTCTGAGCTTCTTGACTCCCTCCCGTTGAAGTAATTCAATCTTTTATATTTCATTCAAATCGTCACTTCCTCGCCTGACCAGTACCCAGGGAAGTCTCAACCTCCGTTGGGCCTTCAACCCCCAGCAGACTCAACTGCTGTGAGGCCTTCAGTTGTCCCTTCGACAGTCTCAACTATCTTAGGGTCTTCTACAAGCCCTTCGATAGTCGCAGCTGTCTTAGGGTCTTCGACCATGGCATCCATAGGAGTCTCAACTCCTTGGATTGCACTTTCACTGCCCAGAGTGTTAACTCCCAGGGTATCACCATCCTATGCCTCGACTGTAAGAATAGTGTCATTGGCTTTCAAAGTAGTTGACACTTCAGCTGGGACAGACTCAACTGTTCGAGCTTCGTCAATGTCACTCTGCTGAGGTTCTTTTTCTTTTTCTACTTCGCCTTCTTGCTTCATGGTTGAGTCTTCCACAGCATCCTCCAACCCTGGGTAGAGAGAGTTTCCCCCTCAGCTGGCTCACCAGCTGAGTGACTGATAATAGGGTCACTTTGCTCTTGACTCGCGCCTTTTTCCTTTGAGTGCTCAGCTGCTTGGGCAGGTAGTAACACATCTTCTTCAGGGGTTGGCTCAACTTGGGTGCCCGATTTCCCAGTTTCATCGCCAGTGCCCTTGGTTCCATCCTCTGAGTGTATAGGGGACGTGGCTGCAGCAACAACTGAGGTAATATGTTGTGCCACTCCCAGAGGGTCGGTTTGCAGGAGAGATTAAGACGATTCTCTTGGCCCTTCGAGTAATTGTTGCTCGTGCATTTGTCTGGATTCCCTTAGAGTCTGCTGTGTAGTGAACTTCTCGGCTGCAACAATGGGATCCATGTCTTCGTCACTCTCCGAGAGTGCATCAAGATGTGGGTGAGTGTGCTCATGAGTGCTAGTGAACTCACACATCTTAGATTTCTCTAATGCTCGAGCTTCCTCGGCTGCTTTTTCTTTTTCTTCCTCATTGATGATTCGAAGGATGTCCATACAGTTTTCTTCATCAAGGGCCTGTTGAATAGTGTTAACGCCAATGAATCGCAACAATTCCTCCTCTTCATCTATAAACGCAGGGTTAGTGAATTGTACCCTTGAGTGATCCAGCTTCCATGCCCTCCATTCTCGTAAACGGCGCTGGATGTCTGGATAAACTGGGGAGTACATGATTATGCCATCATCATCATCTTCTCCTTCTCCTCCAATTTCTGGAAATTGGAGGCAAGAGACTTTGTTCTTCCTCGGTTTCAGCAGCATTTGTTTTAGGAGGAGAGACAACCTTTTCAACAGAAGGCTCGATTGTCTCAACTGCTTCTTCCTCAGCTGTCTTTCGCACAGCTGGGTCTTCGGCCGGTATCTGTTGATCATCATTAGCAGACTTAATGGTTTCATAAATCACTTCTGGAGACTGCTCTTCTTGATTCGTCTGTGGCTTGAGTACCCTTCTTAGAAGGAGCTGCCTTTCTGGACTTGGCAGTTCTCTTCTTCTTCGTGATTGTAGAAGGAATTAAGGGTTCTTTCTCAATCTCTACTGCTGGGCCAGGAACCTCGGCTGCTTTGGCACGTGACTCGGCTGCACGGGATGGGGACTCTACTACAAGGGCAGGTGTATTCTTTTCTTAGCTACAGGGGAAGCTTTCTTCTTCGGGGGAGGGGTAGCAACTGTGTCTTCGGGGCCAGTTGATTCCCCCTCACTCGTATCCGTCTTCTTTGCATGGGCTCTCTTCTGGGCACCTGAAAGGTTTGCCCTAAACATCTTCTTGTTTACATGGAAGGGTTTGCCATGGCGAAGAGCAATACCCTTCACCTCAACAGATGGCCAAGCACAAGGCCATATCCAAGAGAGCATCTAAAAGACCGGTCTTCCTTGAAGGTCTAGTTCATCACGTTCTGGCAGAGTCTGTTGTAGATGAACTCAGCTCAGTTGACCTTCTTACCCTGAATGATCGCAGCCGTGGCGATCAACTTTGTCTTGGACAGCTGATTGAAGCTGTCAAACTTCATGTCGACGCATTTGGAGATGACATCCATCAACTTGTGATAGTCGTCCTTCAGCAATTTCTTATCAACTGTGTAGACACCTTGGCAGCATATTCGGGTTTGGCTACTTTTTTCCATGCAGCAGCCAAGTCGACATTAGCTTTGAATACCTCATTCATGCCTTCCGACGGTAATAAGCAGTGCTCAGCAATGTCCTTCACACTGATTTTTATGTCCTTGCTATGGACAGAAGACTTGATTCCTTCGTTCTGCACCTCTGCATTAACATAAAACATCGCTACCTCCTCGAGATAGGTATGCGAGTACTCCATGGTCAGAAAAGCCTTGAGACCTAACTTTTCTAACATCTCCGCTATCTTCAGAACAAGGGTCTCATCTGTAGCGCCCTAGTTTTGAAAAATGCATCTACGCATAATAATATCCGCAAAATGACTAAGAATCTAACAGAAACGAGTCAACCATATATATTTTTGTCCAAAGAATAAAATAACTAACTTAAATAAAAAAATTCATCATCCATCAATTGAAATAAAACTAGTACACTGTATGTTTATAAATACGAAAAAAGATTAAAAGACCAACATCATTCAAGAAATTCTACTACTAATAAAAATTCGACAAAAACAACTGTCATGATCAATTCACCCGCCACGCGCCACGTCGGACTCCTCAACCTGAAAGGGGTAAAATTATTGGGGTGAGTTATCGTCAACTCAATGGGGAAGCAATTGTTCAAGTCAAATACGCATGCATAACAATTAGTACAAACTTTCACGGAAAAATATCATAGTCTCAAGTACAGTTAAGTACAAATAGTCTCATAATCTCATCTACATTTAAGTACGAATAGTCTCAAAGTCTCGCGTACATTCAAGTACCAATAGTCTCAAAGTCTCACGTACAATTAAGTATCAATAGTCTCAAAGTCTCGCGTACAATTAAGTACAAATAGTCTCAACATCACGCATCATATTTATCATGAACATGCAACTAACAATTAAAGCATGGCATTTAAAGTAAAACAAAGCAATAAACCCCACCTCAAATAAAATGCAGAAATACGAACGCGTGCTCGCTTGAAAATCTAGACCTCGTAAGAATGAGTTCCTACAATTAAAGTAAAAATAAAAGTAACTTAGATAATATTTTAGGAAATTTCTGACTTAAAATAATAAATATAATAAAGGAAGAAAAGTAGGCTTATAATGTAGATGGAACCGAAATAGTTAATATTTCGGTCAAAAACTCAATTGAAAGTCAAAAGGTCATATTTTGTTTTAAAGTCTGGTTACGGGTGAAATTGGAATTTTTGAAAAGTAAAAGGATTGCATCCCTTAATTGGCTCAAACCATTTCTAGCCTCTCACTCTCGTCCCTATCTATGGCAAGGAAAAAAAAAAGAAATTGAATGCTTCTTAAAATAAGGTACAAGGTTGTCAAAAAAAGGTAAGGAAAAACTAGGGTGGATATGTAATTTTTATAAAATCCAGAATCAACTCTCATAGTTTGAAAAGAAATGCCCCATTTCTAACCCTCTGAAACTCTCACTGTCTCTGTTCTTGCCTCCCAATCTCTATTCCTAGGGAAAGAATTTCAGCTTTCCTCCCTAAATAATCCCCCTTCTCTTCCTCGCTATCTCACTCTCTCAAACCCTCTCTCTCGGTCTCTCTCTCTCTCTTTTTTATGGAAGTGCAGGCGATTTGACAGGGCATCGGGGTTGGGTGATATTTTTCGGTGGTATGGGTTTGTGGGCAACCGGTGAGAGATTCTGGGTTTTAAACGGTTGATTTGGCTTATTTCCAATGGGCTCGAATTTCTGGGTTCTTGGGTATTTTCGATGGGTTTCGAAATTTTCCGATGGGTTTCAAATTTTTCTGATTTCGAGGGTGGGGTGGTGGTTGAAGGAGATTTTGGGTTTGGGTTTCGAAAGTGGTGATGGGCAGTTGCAGCAGCTCGGCTATGGCTGACGGGGCTTGGAGGGAAAATAGATAGAGCTAAAGAAGAAGAAAAAAATACTGGGCCATACCTCTGCTGTGAATAATTTGCAAGGAAAAGGAACTAGAATATGAACTTTGGTAGCCTTTCTCTCTTTTTTTTTTTTTTGACAATGGTTTGTGATATAGTAGACGGTTTTTACATGAGTTTTGCTGGAGTAGGACTAATGGGAGTTTATTGGTTGAGGGGGCGTGTTTTAGTGGGTTTAATGTATCAGTGTTATGGGCTATCTAAGAGTTGGAGTTGTGGAGAGTTGTGGAGAACATAGGATTTTGGGATATCTGATAAGCCATTATCAATTTAACAAAAGATTTGGTGTTATATGGTATTTATCAAAATAAAATAAAATAGAATCAGTATAAATTGAAAATTTGAAATTTGAATTTAAGATTTTCTCCAGATTTTTAAGTTTTCGAGAAACTGGATATGGGCTCTTGAAAATAAAAATAAAAATATAAGTTTGTAAATGGGCCTGTCAATATTATTAAGACTGGGCTTGAAAAAGACTAAGACTGAGATTCTATATTGGGCCAGGAATTAAAATCCTAAGAGCCTAAAAAAAAACTAAAACCCAAATAGGTAAAATTGGGGTATTACATCATCAGCACCCTGTTTCACCATTCCGTCGAAGTCCACTGATGATCCTGAGTGGATTTTCTTTGAGAGCTTAACATAGTCGAACTTTGGTGCCATTTTTAGTGAATTTTACCGATCAAAAAGTGTAGAACGTGCTTGAGAGTACTTAGGGTTTTCGAGAAAAAAGAGAACTTTGCTTTGCTTTGAAGATGAAGAGTTTCCGTAATAAGAGAGAAGATTAAAATCCGTATATAAAGGTTATGAAAGGACATGTCTACGGATTTTGAATTTTTGATCGAAATCAACAGCTCAGATTAAGACGTCCAAACCGCATTTAATTCATCGCACTTAATGCAGCAGCATTTATATCCAATCATATGCTTAATGTGCAGCTTTTACTGTGACCGTCATTATTACGTTGACGTCATCCTTAAAAACATTCCCACTCATTTAAAACGATTGCGTTTTTGTCATTTAGCTCATAAATGATTCAACTTATATCCAACGTGACTTAACTTTGCTTCCCTCTTCTCATGAAGCGACTTAGCTGTCAGCAAACTCGATGAAGCTGACTTCTCGATAAGACTGTTTCACTTAGCTGAAGTGTGAAACTTGCTCTGCTCTTATTTTCTCATCTTCTTTCTCTGTTGATTGAGTCTTCTGAGTTTCAACTCAGCTCAATTAACCCTAACTCATTCTTGAGTTCTTCAAACCTTGATTCACATCGAGGCTTTGTGAATATATAAGCTAACTGTTTATCAGTTGAGATGTATTCCAAAGTGATGTCTTTCTTTTCAACATAATCTCTTATGAAATGATACTTGACATCAATGTGCTTTGTTCTTGAATGCAACACAGGATTCTGAGTGATTGCAATAGCACTGGTGTTATCACACATAATTGGAATCTCTTTTTCTTCAATCTCATAATCTCTCAGCTACTGTCTCATCCATAAAACTTGGGCACAACAGCTACCCGCAACTATGTACTCTGCTTCAGCTGTAGATGTTGCTATTGAGTTTTGCTTCTTCCTAAACCAGGAAACCTGAAGTACTTTTCCTGTCAATTCTACATCCAGCATAGTCTGAGTCTGAGTAACCAATAAGCTTGAATCCACCTTTCTTTGGATACCATAAGCCAACTTCCTGGCATCCCTTCAAAAACCTTAGGATTCTCTTAGTTGTAGTCATGTGGCTCTCCTTTGGTGTAGATTAAAATCTTGCACATACACCTACTGCAAAGGTGATGTTTGGCCTGCTGGCTGTTAAATAGAGCAGTGATCCAAGGAGTGCTCTATATCTTGTTTGATCTACAGCTTTGCCATCTGCATCCATGTCCATCTTGACTGATGTGTTCATTGGTATTTTCATAGAAGACTTCTCTTCCATACCAAATTTCTTCATTAAATCTCTGGTATATTTTGTTTGACTAATGAAGGTTCCATCCTTCAATTGCTTGACTTGAAGTCTTAGGAAGAAAGTTAGTTCTCCCATCATGCTCATCTCAAATTTGTCTTGCATGAGGTTTGAGAACTTGTCACACAACTCTTTGTTTGTGGATACAAAAATGATATCATCCACATATATTTGAACATGCAGTATACTCTCTCCATCTTGAATTCTGAAGAGTGTTCTGTCAACTTTGTCTTTGGTGTCCATTGTCAGTTAGAAATTGAGACAATGTATCATACCATGCTCTTGGTGCTTGTTTCAATCCATATAAAGCTTTCTTGAGCTTATATACTTTATCTCCAATAGTTTTCTGCTCAACACCTAAAGGTTGTTCAACATAGACTTCTTCCTCTAACAGACCATTTAGAAAAGCACTCTTCACATCCATTTGATACACAGTGAAGTTCTTATGTGCAGCATAAGCAAGAAACATCCTTATTTCTTCCAATCTTGCAACAGAAGCAAAGGTTGCATCAAAATCTATACCATCTTCTTGGAAATACCCCTTGGCTACCAATCTTGCTTTGTTTCTTACAACAGATCCTTCTTCATTGATCTTGTTCCGGAAAACTCATTTCGTGCCAATTACATTCTGATGGATTGGTCTTTGCACCAATTCCCATACTTTATTTCTTTCAAACTGATTCAGCTCTTCTTGCACGGCTTGAATCCAATGTGTGTCATTCAATGCTTGAGACACATCTTTATGCTCTATTTGGGAAATAAAACAAGTGAACATTACTTCATGTTGTGCTCTGGATCTGGTTCTTATGCCATCTCTAACATCTCCAATAACTAACTCGTGGATGGTCTCTCGGCCATCTCACATCAGGTTGAGAGTAAGTCTCATTGGATTCAAGTCTCGCCTCGTAGCTAAATTGTCTTGAATGCACTCTTTCATCTTCATTCAGCTGCAGACTTTCCAGCTGCCTTTGAGATTCAGCTATCTCATCTTCATCTGGGTTGCTTGCTCTTACTTCAGCTTCAATATAAAGACTCTTCTATATAGTTGGTTGATTCAACTTATCAGCTAACTCTTCAATGTTTTTTCCATTTACATTAGGTTCATCAAAAACCACATGGATAAACTCTTCTGTGACCATAGTCCTCTTGTTCAGCACTCTATAAAATTTGCTCTCAGCTGAGTATCCCAAAAAGATACCTTCATTAGCTTTAGCATCAAAAGCATTCAAATTATCTTTGCCATTGTTATGGATGAAGCATTTACATCCAAATATCCTAAACTATCCAACATTTGGCTTTCTCCCTGTCCAAATCTCATAGGGAGTCTTGGTTAACTGCATGTTGATCATGCATCTATTTTGAGTATAGCATGTTGTGTTAATGGCTTCAGCCCAAAATCTCTTAGGCAATCCAGCTTCAGCTAACATGGTCATTGCAGCTTCCTTGAGAGTTCTGTTCCTTCTTTCACCTACTCCATTCTCACTGGAGTTCTTGTTGCCAGATAACTCATGAGCAATACCATTTTCAACACAATACTGAGTTATTATCCCATTGACAAACTCAGTTCCTCTGTCAGACCTTATCTTTATAATGGTTTGGCTCTTTTCATTCTGAACTCTTTTCATCAGCTGAGGTAACTTCTGCAAAGTTTTCTTCTTTTTACACATGAAGATTGTCCATGTATATCTTGAAAAGTCATCTACCACCACCAAGGTGTATTTCTTTCCACTTATGCTGGCTGGTTCAACTGGACCAAATAAATCCATATGCAACTGATGTAATATTCTTGTTGAAGAAGGACTTGGCTTGTCCTTGAATGAGGATTTTATTTGTTTTCCCATCTGGCATGCATCACATACACTTTCCTTCTTGTACACTGAGTCTGGAAATCCTTCTACAAGATGACTCCTTACAAGCTTGTTGATTGTCTTTAAATTCAGATGACTCAGCTTCTTGTGCCACAACCAACTTGATTGGGCTGTGCTCTTTGCTAACAGACAAGTGCTTGGTGTAGCAGAAGACCAATCTACCACATACATATTCTTCTGTCTTGATCCTTGCAGCACTATTTCATTTGATTCAAGATCTTTGATCCGCACACTCCCATATTGAATCCAACATTGTAGCCTTTGTCACAGTGCTTAACAAGTTGAAGTTGAGGCCTTCAACATAAGCAACATCTGTGATTTCCAATCCATTCTTCTTGATAGATCTTGTGCCTTTAATTTCCCCTGGAGCTTCATTTCCTCCAATATGACTTTTGCATCTCTAATCTCATTGAATCTTGACAGGTTTTTCTTGTTTCCTATCATATGTCTGGAATAGCCACTATCCATATACCAGGTTCCTTGGCACTCAGCTGTTCCTTGAACCTGCAATCAAGGAAATTAGATTTTAGGTGCCCATACTTGCCTGGGTCCTGAGGGGTTAGTGTTATAAGATGATCCAACCAACCTATAGCCAAAAGACTTGACTCTAAGAGGTTGCCATCTACCAATGCCATAATTATAGTGCACATTAGCAAATTGCTTGGGGGTTTTATTACAACTGTCTCTTTTGTCTGTATGCCTATGTGTTTGTTTTAGCAATTACTTTCTTGGGATAATTGTGATAATTCTAAATGTAGTGCTTGGGTGCATATGTGTGCTGATAATAGCTCTTTTGCCTTTGGAATGACCTTTGCTGAGTTTTAGGTCTTTGCCATCTAGGCTTGTATTCCATAGGTCTTTGCTAATGTTTCACATTATTCCAATCAGCACAGTTTGGATAGTTTCTACCATTCCCATCATGTATGTTTCTCTGATGAAACTTCTGGGGGTTTTGGTAGCTCTATTTGCTTTTCACAGAGCATTTTCTGTTTGGAGTTCGTTGAGGAACTCGGTTGGATTTCTTCTCAGTTGTCCTCTCAGCATACTCAACTGGTTGTTTTCCCTTTCCTTTGTATCCAAGGTCAGTTTGTTTGTGATTGTGCTTAGGAGTGAATGTGGGTGCAACATTTGGTGTTTTGTATTTTTGAGATGCTTCATTGCTTGAAGATCCTTTTTCCAAAATCACTCTTGGAGTTTGGCTGTGCACAAAGGAATTAAATCATATGTTTGTCTTATCTCCACATTCTTTTTGACTCATGATAAGATCATCCAATGATTTGGATGCCTTTGTAAATGAGGCAATCACATTTTTGAGATCTTTTTCCCTATTTTCTATAGCAGCTAACTCTTCTATGATCTTGGCATTCTCAGCCTTCAGCGTAGTGTTCTCATCAATTATGTGACTCAGAGTACTCAGCTCTTTAGTCAACTATGAGTTTTGGCTTTTAAGCTGGCTGTTTTCCTCATTTAGAATTGTGTGTGAGGATTTTATGTGTTCAAAATCTTTCATCATTTTGCCTAATGAATCATAAACATCAGTGGGTGATGAAGTGTGTGTATCACAATCACTATCACTTGAATCTAAATGAGATGAGTTAGAGTGTACCTCGTCTTCTTGGTCTGGTTGATCTTGTTCTTTAGCCATAAGGCAGATCATAGCCTCTTTCTCAGAGTCACTTAAGTAGTCAGCTTCACTACTCTCTGAGTCGGCTGCTTCTTTAGACTTGGTTGTCTTAGCAGTCTCAGCAGACAACATGGCTTTCTTCTTTTCCTGTCTTCTTTCTCTGAAGACTTTTCTTTATTCTTCATTCTTATATTTGTTGACTGGTGGATAGGAACAATCAACTGCAAAATGTCCTAGTTGTCTGCATTTACAACATATGTTCTCAGCTCTTTCGTTCTTGGGTTATCAGCTCTCTGATATTCAACTCTTTGATGCTCAGCTCTCTTGGGTGGTCTATTTTCCCTTGACTTAAAGGGAGTTGAATGTCTCCTGGAAGTTTCACCCTTATTTTTTTTTATAGTTCTTATTGAAGAACTTGTTTAATCTTTTAACCATTAGGGCAATCTCCTCCTGGTCTATGGCTTCCTTGACTTCAGCTCTCTTTCCATCCTTGACTATAAGTGCAGTTGTCTTAGGTACAACTATCTCCTCTTGCTCTTTTCTTCTCAGCTCAAACTCATAGGCCTTGAGATCTGAGAACAGCTCATGATTAGATGTTATTGTGAGGTTCATTGAATGTCTCAGGGCCATAGTCTTCATTTCCCATTCAATTGGGAGGTTCCTTAATATCTTCATACACATCTCCTTTTGTGTGTATTCCTTCCCAAGAGCTGAAAGCTCATTTGTGATTTCAGTGAATCTGGCATCCAGCTGATCCATGGTTTCACCTGCAAGCATTGTGAAATTTTCAAATTTTTGAACAACAACAGACAATTTATTTTCTTTAATTTGTTCTGATCCTTCACAAATTAAAGTCAGTTTATTCCAGATTTCTTTTGCAGATTTGCAAGATTTGACTTTATTGAACATTGTTGTCCAAAGTCTTGTAGAGTATGTCCTTGGCCACATTGTCCAAGTTGTATCTCTTCATATCTTCATTTGTCCACTCAGTCCTTGGTTTTTCAACCATGGTTGGTCTTTCCTCACAGCCAGACTTCTTCTCCTTCAAATGTGCAATGCTTCTTATTGCAGCCGTGTTCACTTTCAATATTTGTAATGGCCCATCCTCTAACACAAGCCACATTTCATCGTGTAGAGCAGATAGATGAGCCTACATACGAATTTTCCAATCATCAAATTCTTCAACAGTGAACATAGGAATGCGTGTCAAATTTGCTTCCATGATAATAACTTTGCTTAAAAATGAATGATTTTGAAAATGCAAGTGTTTAAAACCTTTTTAAAAGATAGAGATCTAGTTCAGTAACCAGTGCGGAAGGCTCAATGAACCAACTACTCTGATACCACTTGTAGGTCCCAAGGGGTGTGAGTAAGGTTTAGAAGGGGGGGGGTTGAATAAACCTTACCAACTTTTTGGTTTTAGTCCTTTTAAAATATAACAGAGTTTACTCAAACATCTTTGTCCTTGAGGGATAGCTAAGTTGGTTATTCAGCTGAGTTAGCCACTCAATAGACTCGATAGAGCTGTTGATAGAATAACTCGATTGTTTAACCTGAACTTTAACTTGGCTGTATTGGTTTTATCAGCGGAAGACTTAACACTCTTGATTTGTTTTAAGTTTGTTTTAACACTTGATTTTTAGCACTTGGTTTTTAATCAGCTGGATAGAAAATGTGAGTTTTATCAGCAGATATGATGTAAGTATGCAGTAATGTAAATGTGCTGAAAAATAAATTGTAAGTCCAAGCGGCTACGATAATCTAGAGGGGGGGTTAATAGATTATCTCCATTTTTTTGATTTAGCCCTCTTTTTCAAACCGAATGCTCAAAGACAATAATAAAGGTGCGGAATGTAAACAATACACGTCGATTTATAGAGGTTTGACCCACCTAGGGCCTCATCCTCTACCACCACAGTATATCCGGGATGGATTTCAAAAAGAAAAAAAGATTTTATTAATTACCAAAATTAATACAACACCAACTTACAACAACACCTTGAAGAGCACCACACTCTTCTTCAACACCACCTTTGAGATTACCACAATCTCTCTTGAAGATTACCACAATCTCCCTTGAGGATTACCACAATCTCCAACGGCACCTTGTGAAGATTACCACAATCTTCAACCTTGAAGAATACCAAATTCTTCAACACCTCAAGAAGAAGATTACCACAATCTTCTCACACCTAACACCTAGATCACCCAAGTGTGTTCTTACCACAAGAACACTCACAAGGATATCTTGTGTTGAATGATAACCCAAAAATTCAATATTACAACTCGGTAATGAATTATACAATTGAGTGCAAGTGTAATCAAGAATAGCCTAGACCTCAAGAATGTCAAAGTGATAAGCTAGGCAAATTACAACAAGAATAATGACAATATAAGACCAAGTGTTTGCTTGAGTAGATCTTGTTGTGTTGTGCTATTCTCTCTTATTGTTGTGCTTCAAATCTTCCTCTATTTATAGGAGATGATTGATACTTGATAGGCTCCTCTTGGAATCTGATATCTACAAAAAAAATTCAATTAAAATCAAGATTATAGCTGTTAGAAATCAATCCCACAAATTAAGGAAAAGTTGTCTGCTGCACAACGGTTAGAATTTTGCTGTCAAACTTAGGGCATCGCGCACTAATAAGATTTGAAAAGAACGCAACAAAATTTCAACAGGGTGACCGGTCCTAAGGGGGGTCGACCAGTCGCCCTAGGGTGTGACCGGTCGCCCACCATCGTGACGATCACCACCCCGACCATTTTTAGGAGTTCTGGGAGTTTTGTTTCGTGAAATGCGTTCCCAGTGCACGTCGCCTCTTTGGTCGACCGGTCCGACCTCCTAAATGAAATCTTTGTCGATTTTTGTCGAAAATAAACCTCAAGAAATACTTGAAAAATTTGTAAAAACATTTTAAACCAATCGGGAGTATTTAGGACAACATTAGAAATATAGTTTTGATGAAATAACACATTAACACAAAATCATCAAAAGTGTTGTCCGATATAAACTCCAATAAATACTTCGAAAAATAGTAAAAATATTTTAGACCAATCGGGAATATTAGGACAACATTTAGAAACATAGTTTCAATGTAAAAACCTATTGACACAAAATCATTGAATGTGTTGTCCAATATTGTCGAAAATAAACTTGAAGAAATACTCCGGAAAATGTTAAAACCATTTTAAATTATTTTGGAGTATTTGGACAACCTTTAAAAAACATTGTTTTGGTATAAAAACAAAATCATCAAAATCATGATAAAACCATTTATCAAACAATCTCCCCCTTTTTGATGATTACAAACCAAAACAATTTTAACAAGGTCGATTTTGAAAACAAAACATTTTTACCGGTTCAAAAGAACTATCCGTTGTGAGCGACAACATTCCACGCAATATAAACACAAGGATGGGAGTAGAGATATTCAAACATATATAGCAAAAGCTCCCCCTATCAATATGCACAACAAAAGTAATGTAAAAGCAATCAACCACAAGCTAAAAGCTTAGCTTTTACATATTGATCTTAGGTTCAAGAGCTTATAAGCTCCCCATGTCAACAAAACATCATTAGACAAGTATATAAGTCCATCATACAACAATTGGACTAAGTATAATGCACAACTTATGGCTTTAGGAAGCCATAGCTTATAGCTTCTTTTGTTTAGCTTAACTTAGCTTCTATGAGCTAATAAGCTTATAACCTGTTTCTCCCCCTTTGGAATCATCAAAAAGAATGTTAGCACGATAAAAACATCATATAATCATATCAAAGTGCGTAACTAAACCGATGTATCAAACCATTTGAACATTGAAGCTTATAGACCAATTAGGAGGAAAGAGTCGATCATACGACTTGTAGAAGCTTATGAAAACCCATTTGATTTGCAAAACATGATCTCTATAAATATACAAGGCTTTTGAAATCGAGAGAATCATGTAGGTGATGAATTTTTCATTGAGACATTTTATCGAACACTTGGCGGGTGTCAAAAATTGAAGAAGATATATATAGCCCTTGTAAATGTAATCAAGCCAAGTTTTTCATCACCAAAAGCAATTTTACAAATATCATCCATCAACAATCAATAAGCTCATCACAAATATATACATATTTCATCAAGAAAATACATATAGACCAAGTTCTCAAGGGTTCAACCCAATTGAGATAAGGAAGTAGAATTCTTACCATTTAATTGGTAAAGACGAGCAATGATGATGATAATCGAGCTAGGTAATCCCCAAAATATGAATTTTATGCAACAAAACACATTTGAAGTGAATTGTGTGTGAAAATATCAAAGGGATCGAAATGGGGAAGAAAAACATCAAAATGCCAAAATGCAAGAACAGAGACGGTTTTAACCAAAATTTGCAGGTGGGCGGGCCGAGCTAGTGGGCGGCGGTTGGCCCCGCCCGGCGACCACTTTCTGTTCTATTTTGAAAGTCCAAAATTTGATCCAAAAATCTGATTTTTCGCCCCTAAGTTTTGAAAACGTGCAAAATGCAAACGTAGACCTCATTCAATATACATTATGTCATAATCAAGCTCGAAATGAGGTAAAATACTCGGCGGTGAGCAATTAAAAAGTCCGCGAGTTATCTTTGAGACGGAATTAAACACATCTCAATTTTTTTTGTTAAAACATGCAATCCCAAAAAAATATCGAATCTCAATATGTTTAGTTCGATTATGACGAACCATATTTTGAAAAATAAAATTTACACCGGACTTGTTATCCCTAAAAATAGTAACGTTTTAAAACTTTGAATGAACAAGTCATAAGAAGAAGTGCCTTACAAATATTTGAAAATTTCTTTTAACGGCACTTTAAAGAGATTCGTTGGGATTGTTTTAAGTCGAGCATATAGACATAAGGCATATAGAATATCGAGTCTAAGGAGTAATAAACGAATGAACATACCTCAAATTCGTTTGTCAATGCCTACTTCAACCTTTTGTCAATTTTCGCATTTGTAGCCATGTAGGTTGAAATAGTTCTTTCTTCTTCAATGTCTCACTTCTTCTTTTGAGTGTGGAACATAATCACTTTCTTGGCATTGTTGACCTTGAATTCCAATGATCAAATTTGAGCTCCCCTTATCATGATCACCTTGAGTTCACCTTACATTGACTTGGAAAAATATCTTGCACAAATATTCATTAGTAGCACCAAAAATATTATCAACATAAATTTGCACAAGTAAACAACCTTGCCCTTTTTCAAAACAAGGAGTGTATTATCAACTTTACCTTATGTAAAATTATTTTGCAAAAATAGTTAAGTCCATCAAACCATATTCGGGGTATTTGTATCAACCGTACAAGGCCATTTATAAAAATCATTTGGCCAAAAAATTTTAAACTCCGATAGACTTCTATTTGAATAAAACCATTTAGAAAATTGGATTTAACATCCATTTGGTAAAGCTTGAAATTTTCTCAAAACAAGAATGGGCAAGTAAAGTGCAAATAACTTCTAAATGTGCTATGAGTGCAAATATTACATCAAAATCATTACCTTCTTCTTGACAATACCCTTAGGCTACTAACCTTGCCTTGTTCCTTAAACTTGTTCCGAAATACCAAAAATTTCTGCAAAATCTCAACAAAGAATCTTGCACAAGAGCATAGTAATACCGAATGATAGAGACACTATAGCAAGTAACACATACTATGCTTAAAGAAAATCATCAAGAATATACTACACCATGTAAGTTCAAATAAGCTTATAGAAAGCTATATAAGGTCTTTTTTGAAATATGAAAATACGAGAGCACATAGTTGAGACCTCAATCACAAGAATCATATGAACAAGAGCTTTGACATAAGCATCCAAGAATAATGGCATTTATATGTGCAATAAAATGCATAACTAGAAGATCAATTTTTTTATCAAAACAAAATATAATCCTTTAAAAATCTTGGATAAAACAAGCTATGTTAAATAATGCCTTCTCAAAAATCAAAACATCCTCTTAAAGGCACTTGTATAAAATAAGCACATAGGCATATGGCACAACATGTATCGAGTCTATGAGATGAATAACAATAATGAGTGTACCTGGATAGTTCATGTTTCTCTTGATATATTACGAGTAGATAACCATATGTAGAGAGATATGTAAATCCTACACAATTCTTAAACCAAATTTTGCACGAACACAATAATACATGTGTAGGCTAAGCAATAAGAGATATCTTAAGCATGCTTGTGCTATATAACTACATAGGAGATAATAAACCACATAAGTCTAATTAAATGCACAAGAGTTTTAGAAACATCATGCAAGGTCTTCTTTTCAAAAATATTTTGAAACTCACAAATATATTGAAGACCTAAATATGAAAACTCATATTGCAATAAAGACACAAATAAAAACATGCAAAGAAAATAAAATGCATATTTAAATAGGGAGACACGGTTTACCAATTTCGCCATTTCCATGGGTTGTGCCGTTCCCATTGTTGATGGTATCTTCCCTGTTGAAAATCTTCTTGTTGATGATGGTTTCTCCAATTGCTCCATTTCCAAGCATTGTGGCCTTCCCATTTTTGAAAGTGTCTTTCTCTTGGAAAATCATCTTGTTGATGATGTCTTTGCCACTTCCAAGGATTTTGTTCATCCCATTTTTGATTATTTCCTCTTCTTGGAAAATGACTTTGTTGAAAATGTTTTCTCCTTTGATCAAATGACTCATTTGATGTTTTCTTGGCGGTATGAATTTTCTTCGATTATTATTTCGCCGGGTACCTAATATAACATTGTTTTGTGGTACCCTCAAGTGCTTGGGTCCTTTGGGATTAGTCTTGAGACTTTTAGGTCTCCAAAGATAATTTGAGCTATTTCTAGCCCGACAAGTATTTCTTTGTATGACCCTTTTACCGCAATAAAATCAAGTAATATTACTAACATGCATAGGAACTCGATTCTTTTTTATATGCTTGACAATATTAGGCTCATGATCAAGTTCCCTATTCAAATTATCACAACCATTAACATTCAAAATATTGGGCAATTTATTGGTACTCAAGTTTGATTTTGATAAATCATTTTTCATACAATTCATATCTTCAACAAGAGTACTATTTTGTTTTTCAAGGTTTCTAACCTTGTCAAGTGTGGTGGTGTGAGCACATGATAGTGATTCATAGGAAGTAAATAAACGATCCTTTTCGTTTTTCAAAACATTGAATTCCTTTTTCAAATTTTTGTACTTAACAAATAAATTTTGGAATTCATTTTGAATATCATCAAAATCATTTTGCAAATCACTATAATCATTTTCAATAACAATATCATAGGAAGTATAGGGTTTAAGACATACCTCGTTTTCTTCTTCGATGCCCATAAAACATTTTTCGACTACTTCATAGTTGGAAGTTGTAAAAGGCTTGTTCCTTAGATTTGAACTTGTATCCCTTTGAGAAGTAGATGCTTTTGTTTGACTCATTTCATTTGCAAATAGTCCATAGATGGCTTCTAATTTTTGTCATACTTCATGTGTCGATCGAATTCCTACAATATGTTCATATTCCAAATTAGTAAATGAACAATACAAAATATTGAGACCTTTACCGTTTAAGGAGATGATTTTCTTCTCTTCATCATTGAGCTCTTTGAAGCCTTTGGAGGTGTGTGGTGTGTCTTTCATCGGAATGGATTCTCCATTTATGACGATGTTCTAAATATGAAACCCGCAACCTTGTAGATAACATTCCATTCTATCTTTCCAAAATATAAAAATTTTTGGAATCAAATAGTAGTGGCTTGGTGGTGGAGGTGCCGGTAAGATGAGCTTCATTCGTAGCCGACGATCGTTCCTCTTCACTCGCGATGTGAAACGAGCTTGCCAAAGAGTTTGGCTCTGATACCACTTGTAAGTCCAAGCGGCTACGATAATCTAGAGTGGGTGAATAGATTATCTCCATTTTTTCGATTTAGCCCTCTTTTTCAAACCGAATGCTCAAAGACAATAATAAAGGTGCGGAATGTAAACAACACACGTCGATTTATAGAGGTTCAACCCACCTAGGGCCTAACCCTCTACCACCCCAGTATATCCGGGATGGATTTCAAAAAGAAAAAAAGATTTTATTAATTACCAAAATTAATACAACACCAACTTACAACAACACCTTGAATAGCACCACACTCTTCTTCAACACCACCTTTGAGATTACCACAATCTCTCTTGAAGATTACCACAATATCCTTTGAAGATTACCACAATCTCCAACGGCACCTTGTGAAGATTACCACAATCTTCAACCTTGAAGAATACCAAATTCTTCAACACCTCAAGAAGAAGATTACCACAATCTTCTCGCACCTAACACCTAGATCACCCAAGTGTGTTCTTACCACAAGAACACTCACAAGGATATCTTGTGTTGAATGATAACCCAAAAATTCAAGATTACAACTCGATTGAATTATATAATTGAGTGCAAGTGTAATCAAGAATAGCCTAGACCTCAAGAATGTGAAAGTGATAAGCTAGGCAAATTACAACAAGAATAATGACAATATAAGACCAAGTGTTTGCTTGAGTATATCTTGTTGTGTTGTGCTATTCTCTCTTATTGTTGTGCTTCAAATCTTCCTCTATTTATAGGAGATGATTGATACTTGATAGGCTCCTCTTGGAATCTGATATCTACAAAACAATTGCAATTAAAATCAAGATTATAGTTGTTAGAAATCAATCCCACAAATTAAGGAAAAGTTGTTTGCTGCACAACGGTTAGAATTTTGCTGTCAAACTTAGGGAGACCGGTCGCGCACTAATAAGATTTGAAAAGAACGCAACAAAATTTCAACAGGGTGACCGGTCCTAAGGAGTCGGCAGAATTGTCGCTAGAGTGCGACCGGTCGCCCACCATGGTGACCGGTCACCCTAACCATTTTTAGGAGTTCTGGGAGTTCTATTTCGTGAAATGCGTTCCTAGGTACCGGTCGCTTCTTTGGTCAACCGGTCGACCTCCTAAATAAAATGTTGTCCGATTTTTGTCGAAAATAAACCTCAAGAAATACTCCGAAAAATTTGTAAAAATATTTTAAACCAATCGGGAGTATTTAGGACAACATTAGAAATATAGTTTTGATGAAATAACACATTAACACAAAATCATCAAAAGTGTTGTCCGATATAAACTCCAATAAATACTTCGAAAAATAGTAAAAACATTTTAGACCAATCGGGAGTATTAGGACAACATTTAGAAACATAGTTTCAATGTAAAAACCTATTGACACAAAATCATTGAATGTGTTGTCCAATATTATCAAAAATAAACTTGAAGAAATACTCCAGAAAATATTAAAACCATTTTAAATCATTTTGGAGTATTTGGACAACCTTTAAAAAACATTGTTTTGGTATAAAAACAAAATCATCAAAATCATGATAAAACCATTTATCAAACATAAATGACACAGATAATTTTTATAGAGGTTCGAAGATGGTAATTCTTCTAATCATCTCTTCTCCAACTCCTGGAGGAATCCACTATGTAACAGATCAGTTTACAACGTGGTGAACAGTCTAGAGACAACATTGGTCACACAACTGACTTCTCTTGCGACTCAGCTTCTTCACAAAGCAGCTACCTTGCTACTTCAACTCACTTCTCAAGCTCTTGGATTTGATCACGAAGCCCTCCAATAACTTGATACTGGTTTGACCTTGAGCCTTCCTACAATCCTCCTTGGAAAGTAGACCCCTTTTGTTTCTTCAAAAGTTTCCTCTTCAACAGATTTGAAGTTGTCTTTCCTTCACAACTTTGTGTTGGATCGATTTCCTTCGAGTTTCAGGCTTGAGGATTTGCTTGAATATACTTGAGAATATTGCAGGTTAATTGTTTGAATGTTGCTTGCTTGTTCGTGGTTCAGGTTCACAAGGTAAACTTTTCTCAATAAATTCCTCAGTCTTTTATAATGCACTTTTGAAATTTTGCCCGTTGAAGAGATAGGCTAATTTCAAAAGTCACTTGTGTTCGTTGGCTTGTCTTATCTGCAATCCTTGATGTTGACATTTCCTCGTATTAAATGTCTTGCAAAGATTTCAAACTTTCTCGACACACGGTGCGATTTCCCATTGTTTATTCTTTTGCACAGTGCAGGACTAACACTTTACTTGACAACTCGCATGTTACTATTCTCGAGTAACATTCTTGACTTTCATCAATGGATATAACTCGATTGTCTTGATGCAGCAGATCTTTTAATCCCCGTGACTTGAGAAATCGCTTGATCCTTGGATGACTCAACCGTCACTTCAATCTTGAGACTTGGCTTCCTTGAGTTGACTTGATCGACTCTTCTCACGCTTGTTCCTCAACCGATTCTCCTTCATCAAGTTCTTGAATTCTTTCTTTGCCATACTCAACTGACATACAACAGAGTCTTCAATTTAGTCTTCAGTTGACTTCTTGTATTCCTTGGCATAGCTGACTTGACTCTCGGCTTATCCAAATTCTCCCTATCTATTACAATACGAATTACAAGGAAAATGGGGTGCCAACTTCCTAGTTTAAGTTTTACATGGTATCATCAAAATCTACAAGATAAATTTCCTAACAAGAGTAGTTATCACCATAAAACTGTATGTATTCTAATAATTTCTCCTCGGTGAAGGGGTCAAATGCGCATACACTTTAACCTGAGGATTTTAAATGGAAACAATTTCAAAATATAAAAAAAAATATAACTTTTGTCATGAATAAATGACTGGTCATTTAATTTCAACTAAAGTTGTCACGCCCCAAACGGGACATGACGATGATCCACAACTTAAATACAAATAAACCAACAGTCTAGACGAATATCAATGAAAACCCAAAGAAACAGAGTCAAATAGCAGCGGAAATAAAATAACATAGGTACAAATTACAACTTACAGTCCCACAATTATCCGAATTACATCCCCGAAAATCAACTAAAGATAACAACTTAATAGTCAAAGGGTCCTACGCCCTTCAGTTACAGACGGAATGAAAATAAATTAAAAGAGTCCAACAACAATAACAAAAACGAGTCCATCAACAACAACAACAGGTAGTGAGTCCAACAGACGGGGTACAAGGGCTCAATCCGTAGTTGGTTCAGCATCTTCAACGAAGTCCTCATCTAAAGGTTAGAAAACAGGTGGGCATGAGACAGAAATCTCAGTGGATGGGGTGATCGTGTGCAAGTGTGGCGCAACATATAGTTAAAGCGAGAAAACAGTTATATGAAAACGCGTGATATATGATGCATGAATTTACACACAGTCCACAAGCGTCGTGACAAAATATTTAAGTAATATACTTATACGATTTAAGAAAATTCGTAGTCACACAAGCACTATGTGATTCAGAAGACAGTAGGATTGCGTGCGAATGTAACGCCAATCCTATGCAAGACAATTAATGGTTGCGTCATGATTTGTAGCGCCAACCAATGCAATACAAGTAAGCGGTTGCGTCACGGTTTGTAAGCGCCAACCAAACGCGGGTCCGATTAACTCCGGAATCGTGTGGATAAGACAATGATTCCTTCGTTCTTCCTTGTAACTCCCGAGCACGATGGTCCAAGACCATCACATTATCGCTCCATGGCAAAGACAAAATCCACACCGAGCTAGCAAGGTTCGGATTTGTCATAATCATGATTATACCTCAAGTACTACGACCCGCTTCCCTTGGACAAACTCGTCCCTCGCCTGCGGGATTAGGGCGATGGGGCCTAAGAGTGGAATAGTAGCCGAGCTGCCTTGCCCATCCCCGACGTATCCATTCTCGATGTGAGCTCGACACACCAAGTTGACTCGAGCGGGAAAGTAAGTACAAGTTCGTAGTCAACCAGCAATGAGTATTATTGATTCAGGGGAAGCGATTCGGGAAAGTTTTCAAAACGCGAGTGGCAATTATGGCGTTGGTGGAGTTATTTGGAAGAAGATGATTACCGAAAGGATAAGCAACCTTCGATATCTTGAAAGATTAGGTTGAACATAAGTTCTGTCATAATTTCAAAATCGCAAGACGAGGAAGTCGCTCCGCGATCGGGTATTAATCGGTCAAGACGATCCAATAAGTCAAGGGGTTTTTGAGAAAATAAAATATTTTAATTTAATAATTAAAATCAGAGGGTCCAGGGCTGTTTTGGTAAAAGGAAAATAAATTGAGTTAGGTCCTTGATAAAAAGAAAATTTACAATTAGCCCCGTTTTGTAAAAACCAATACGTTTGGGGTTAAAAATTGAATAAATAAATATCCCGACCTTGAAAAATTATGAGGTCAGTTCCTAAATTCTCCAAATTGTTCATATATTCAGGTTTTTAAAGTTTTGAGGTTGAGTTTTTATAAAATTGTCACATTGGCCCCAAATTTGTTAAAATTGTCATTTCGGGCCTTAAGTTTAAAATAATCGGAACTCACAAACCGGAAGGGCTTTTAATGTGATTCCAGTTGGAAATTGTCACTAAGGTTAGTAGAATATTGGGACAAAAGCAGTTTTTAAAATAAATAAGTGTAGGTCCCTTAACTTTTGAAAATCTCATTTTTGTCCCATTTTGAAAAAATTGCCTTTAAGGCTTTTAGGGGTCCAATTGTTATGAAATTTGAACCTTGGGTCCAAAATATAATTAAGTTATAGTTAAATTAGTACTTCCAGGTGAATGGGTTGCATAAGTCCTGGAAATTTCATTTGGGTCCTCAATTTTAATCTTTCACAATTTGATCCCTCAATTTTAATAAAATTACTTTCCAAGCTCTAAACACTTGGATTTTTGGAATACATTTAAAATATGTCATTTACAGTCCCTTAAGAGTTAAAATTTAAAATTTTAAAATTAAGGTCTGGTACATTTTCAAAAATTACAAAGTAGCCCTCAAACTTCTAAAATTTTACAATCTAGTCCTTGGGCTTTTAAAGGTTGATTTTATTTATCTTAAAACTCTTAAAACTTTATTAAAATGTCCAAAAGTCATTTTTGAACCTGAGTACAGTGCCAAAATTCGAAATTCGCAGAGGGTCCTTTAAGTTTTATTTTCTTGCAATTTAGTCCACCAACTTTCCATTTTTGCATTTTTAAGTCCAAAATTGAAATTTAATCAATTATGCTCGACTTTTCCAGGTTATAAGTCATCCAAAACATGGATTTCAAAGATCATACATATGCATGTCCAATTCATACAAGAATTCATCACATAGAACATTAAATTGTACATGCATGCACTTAAAGTTCAATAAATAGAAATTTTGAGCAACACTTGAGGAATTTCATGACTTGATACATAAAATTGACATGAAATACATAAATTATATATCTCAAGTGCTCATGATCAAAACTCTACATGCATTTTAACAAAAGCACCTAGAAGTTGAAAGAATTTTTCCACCCACCTTAAATTTGGAAAATTGTGAAATAAAAAGGATAAATTTCACAATTTTGGATGAGGTCACTTAGGTCAGCCCCTAAGTCAAGAAATATCAAAATTTTGGAGTTAAAAAAATGAGAGAAAAATTAAGGAGATAAAGAAGGAGATAAGAAAAATGGAAAAACTACACTTTACCTTGTGTAGTAGGTGATTTGAAACTAGTTGAAGCTTCAAATTTGGGTTTTTTGGTTCAACTCCAAAATCACCTAAGATCAGCCCCTATTTCTCAAAAATGAAAAAGGGGTGTTAAAATTTGATAAAAATAGGAAGAAGAAGAAAGAAGGGTTCTAGTGTCCAATTCTTACCTTGTAGTCCAAATTTCTCTACTAATTATTCTTCAAGTCTTCAAATTTCACCACCATGCATGCATGTCTTCACGTGGTCTTCTAAGTACCTCAAAATTCAAAATTCAAACTTAAATTAAAAAGAGAAGGTGATGAGGAGTAGATTTTAAGTTGAATTGAGGAGTGAAATTTCTTACCTTGAGATAGGGGGTGTTCGAATTTTTTGATTTTAAGTAGGAAAATTGTTTGTTTTGGTTTAGATGTTTGGAGAAAGAAAGAGTATTTGATGATAGGAAGAAATGTTCTTGAAGGTATGAAGGTAGGCGTGAAGATGTGAAGAACTTGTGTTTGAATATTTGAAGATATGAAGAACTTATGTTTGAAGGTTTGAAGATGTGAAGAGTTGGTGTTTGAAGATTTGAAGATGTGAATGATTTTTAGAGAGAGATTAGAGAGAAGGAGGAGAATTTACTTGAGAATTAAAATGTGTTGGATCAAAAATGAAATTTTTTGTTAAAATTGGCCATATTGGCCGTCGACTTTGGAGGGAGGGGGAGGAATTTTTTGTTTAATTTTTGTGTCTTGAATTTTGCTTCTTGCATGGGAGACAAAATGCAAGTCAAAGGTATGGGCATGAGATGGGTTTGAATGGAATGTTGGGAAGACTCCAACATGTTGGGAAATTTAATAATAAAGAATTTATGTATAAGATGATGTGTATAATGTTTGAATTAATGGTATAATTATACACAAGATGACTAATATAAGGTGTAAGTGTACAAGAGTTGGATGATATTTCTACTCCAAAAATCTCATCATGGTCGTCCACTATAGGGGCAAATTGGTAATTTCATTTTTTTTTTGTCCCAAATTTGATGATAATAGTTGAAATATATCAATCTCCAAAATAATTAATGATTTCCTTGATCACTTATAAGTCTCATGATCACTTATACTAAATCAAATTCTTAATTCTATAAGGTAAAAGTCTCTAAAATAAATAGTCTCTTAAAATTCTAAGGTGACTAATAAATACAAAAATAGTAATAATGATCAATCAAGTGATCATAAATGCAAAATAGAATTAATAAATGATCATGATCACAAGTAATAAATAAAATGAAATAAAATACAAAATATATATATTATTAATAATTACCCGTCAAAGTGACGCGATAAAATAGTCGATCAATACATAGACGACAAAAGGATCAATAATAGCTCGGAAAAATCGGGGGTTTCACAAAAGTCATTTATAAACCTTTGTATGGTTATTTAACTAAAAACAACTCAACTCAATTATAAACGACGTTAGTCAAAATTAAAAAAGTTAATTTTAATTTTTGTTAAACAATTAGAGTAGTCACATTTGGCGAATTCAAGATATCAGAAATATAATTTTGCCAAAGTGTCAAACTTAATTTCCATTTCAGCATCCTTGGAATTTTGTCTTTTGTCATTGATGCTTGAAAAAAGTTGGCGATATTCGGAATAGACTCATATGCCCATACCTTGAAAAATAAACAATATAAGTAACAAATTACTAATCAACTTGAGAAAATATATCAACTAACTAACTAATAAGTTCAACAATTTATTTTTACTTGTATAACTAATGGAAATCCATATAAAGTGTATGTTTCGGTACGAAGACTTTTAAACTTTCTCACGAACCCCAATTTTATGTGATTAAAATATTTTGACCCCAATGGTATGAGTTGAACAACTCAAGATCGTCAACCAAATCTAACACGTCCATCTCAATCGATGTAGCTTTCTCTTTCGCTCTCAAGATACTCTCATAAATGAGTACTATTCCTAACTTGTATTTATCTTCTTCGTCCTCTACCTTCTCCAAAATTGCTGATTCTAATTCTCTCAATGATACAATTTTTCGCTCATTAAAATGTTTTTTCACTAACCTATTCTCACGGGAAAAATTGTCTATATACTTCTCCTCATTCCCAGGTTTCAATTCGGTAATGAGAGTGAACTCTCTTAACGAGAAACAAGCTTTGGATGAACCACCAAAAGAGAACCAAATCTCATCTTCATCTTCTATCCCAACTACGTCTTTATGATTATCCTCCGAACCAATAAAGAATTCTCTAGTTTGCCGAGAATTTAGTTTCTTTATTCATGTAATGAGAATTTGCAAAACAAGAACTTAACCCTCTCTTTATATTCATCAGTCATCTATTATATACTTTCCCAAAACTTTTTAAGTTAAATCGAACTGACACTTTTGCATCACACCAAAACTTAGGATCTATGATATAGTTCATTTTGCAATGACATAAGAATTATCCAGTCATAAACATAGGGAAACGATATCTCACTAATATGAAAAATGAAAAATAAATATATACACGTATACATATAACATGAGCACACTTAAATTTGATATCCTTGGTATTGCCAGCCACACAAAAGACGTTGAATTGCTTGAATTTTGGTGATCAAAATAATATTTTAATGCCATTTCTATGTTTACAGTAAGTGATCTCATTTCTTAACAAAACTGAGTCAATCCTCAAGTCCAAACATGATAAAATCTTTTAAAAAACAGTATTTGAAATGCATAAATATCAAATATCAAGAGAGAAAAGTAAATACTTCAATTTACCAAAAACCCAGAAAATAAATGCTTCACTTTGTCATCTATTTGCGATACTAATACCAAGAATATGTACAAGTGGTAATAAGATTTTCCAGTTCAAGAAAGAGTAAAATAACCATAAATATTAATCAGTGACAAAACAAACATCATAATCGACTAGAGTCTACTAAAAATGACTGGAGTCGTTTTTAATTTATTTTTTATCAAATCCATATATATTCAACCAAAATAATACAAAAGTTTTCCCCATGATTATTAGAACAAGGAAAACATAAATAGTGATAAAAAAATCCCTGGTGAAAGGGGTTTCAATTTCCACATCAAAAATGAGTTATTTTGGTTGAGAAAACCCTAAAACTTGAACCAAGACCAACTGTGGATGATGAATGTCGACTTGCTACCAATTTTCAATCGTCTTCTAGCCGTTCCTGAAAGAGATTATGAAGTTTGATATGGCGGAAGTAAGGAGTCAATTTTTGGGAGAAAATGGTATAGGGAGAGAAATAGAGAGAGAGAGAGAGAGAGTTTGCAAAAGTAAGTAATTTTTCTTTTTTTAATGGGTCTGAAGAGTCAAAGGCTAAACTTGATATGGAATCGGGTCACCCGACCATATTTGATGCTTCCCACTGAATATATAGGTGGCGCTATTGACACCCCAAAATTGATAAACACGTTCACCTTCTAAATACACCCTCATCCACTTTTTAAAACATAACTCATTTATTAAATACACCCCCATAATTTTCTGTTTTATCCTTATATTATTTTTTCGCCCAAATACACCACAAAATCATACACCCTAAAGAGGTGGCAGCCGCGAAAGAAGTTCCGGCAATGGAGGAGGAAATAAATATTTTTATTTAATTTCGAATGTCATATTTTACTTTAATTTCGCATTTATAGTTGTATTAGTTCGTGTAATTAGTGGATAATATTGGGTAAAATTAAGTTTGGTTTAAATTATGGAGTTAATGTTTTTTCTGGTTCTGTTACGGTTTGGGAAAAAATGATGGATGGCATGATGATATACTCGATCGTGTCACAAGGCATGATCGAGTTATTTTGATCATGTCATCATGCCTAAAATGGCAAGACTAAGGTCGCTTATTATGATCATGCTATCATGCCACATAACACGATGGCACGACCAATATTGCAATGCGATTGTTCGACCATTAAACACCTATGAAAGTCTAACGATTCTCGCAGGAGAACGAGATCTATCATAGGGTGGCAAGTTATCCCAAGTCCTCTCAAGGAAGACTTAGCTGGAAAATAATTATCGTGCGTCACAAATAACATAAAATAAATCCTAAACATACTATATAACTAGACTTGTATGATTTGAATTAACTAAAGAGAAATAATAAAAAGACCAATTAAAACCGAACACAATTAAACCCGGTGAAAACGATATGGATAAAATATCTTGAATTTCAGAATCATCTCATCAAACTTGCAAGCAGAATATCAACTAACTGATCATGCGATTAATAATTATAATAAACAGGTATAAACTAGGCCTAGATCTGATAACTCACATATTCACAGATTAGGTCTATCCATAACCAACATGCTATTTTCATTAACCCAGTTCGATAATACATCTATGATTCATATCTAAACCCCCTAAATAAATTTAGTCTTGGAATAATATCTTCTCTCGATCCCAATTATCTTCTCAAAATAATCAAAAATTGGTCAAACAATTAATCATCAAGTAAAGCAATTTATTCAGGAAAGCAAATCAATTAGTCAATACTTATGTTTGCTTGTTTGAATCAAATCATCATAATCCTACAACAAAGAAGTTAGTTCATGTTTGGGGATGGGATCATAATTCAATTGAAAGAAAGAAAACAATCAGAAACATCATCATGCAATAATAATAATTACCAAACAGTTGAAATCAGATAAAAAAAATATTACGCTTTGATTAAGCCGCAAAATAACTTCGATGTGAAGAACTCAAGCAATCCAAATATTGAATGGAAGAGCAAATAACAAAAACTAAGGTTTAAAAGTGCTAGAAAGTAAAGGTATTCGAAAATATGGGCTCCCCAAGTCCTATTTATAAGCCTAGAGTTCTATACAAGGTGGAAGAGCCAAAAAAGGGTGAAAAATCACGAATATCATGTTCAGGAAGTCACCATTCGCGATCGCGCACTTTTGCGCTCAAGACCCCACTGCCAGCTGTCAGCCTCAACACGCCGGACTTTTCTCTCTGGTCCTTCATATAAGTTGTATATCTTTCTCTTAGCTTTCAATATCCACTTGAATGACCTTAATATCAATTTTCTAGAGAGAATTATGGCCAAAATACTAAGACGTGTCATTTCCGAAATTTCAACACATTACTTCCACTTGCATATGATTTTAACCCATCCAAACGTCTTCATTTGCATTTAGTAGCAGGAGTAGACATTGTGGAACCTTGTCTTAGCTTTCCAATGGTGCATGAACCATGTCAATTATACTTTGTACGAAAACGTTATGTCCAAAATACGATGACTGCCGCAGTTGCGCAAAATGACTTTTTAATGTTTGTTGCTCCAAAACTTGTATTTTCCACCAAACCCTAGAAAATCAACAAAATAACACAACATAACACTAAAATATGCAACATGCAAATAAAACATGCCAAAAAATATGATAAATCATCACAAAAAACACACATGAAAATATGCAAAACATAGATCAATCATAGGGTGACAAGTTATCCCAAATCGTCTCTCAATGAAGACTTAGCCGGCAAATAATTATTGTGCGTCACAAATAACAGAAAATAAATCCTAAACATTGTAACAAGATTTGTAAGATTTTAATTAACTAAATAGAAATAATAAAAAAGACCAATTAAAACTGAGCACAATAAAATTCGGTGAAAACAATATGGATAAACGTTTAGGATTTCGGAATTATCTCATCAAACTTGCAAGCAAAATATCAACTATATGATCTTACGATTAAGAATTATAACAAACGGATATAAACTAGGCATGGATCTGATAACTCAGGTATTCACAAATTAGGTCTATCCATAAGTAATTTGCTATTTTCATTAACCAAGTTAGAAAAAACATCTTTGATTCATATCTAACCCCCTAAATAAATTTAGTACAGGAATAATATGTTCTCTCGATCTCAATCATTCACTCAAAATAATCAAAAGTTGGCCAAATAATTAATCATCAAGTAAAATAATTTATTCTACAAAGCAAATTAATTAGTCAATACTCATGCTTGTTTGTTTGAATCAAAGCATCCTAATCATAGAACAAAGAAATTAGTTCATGCTTTGGGATAGGATCATAATTTCAATTGAAAGAAAGAAAACAATCATAAACATCATCATACAATAATAATTATCAAACAGTTGAAATCAGATAAAGAAGATGAATAAATATTACGCTTTGATTAAGTCACAAAAAGCAATCCCAATGTTGAATGGAAGAGAAAATAACAAAAACTAAGGTTTAAAAGTGTTATGAAGTAATTGTATTCGAAAATATAGGCTCCCAAGTTCTATTTATAAGCCTAGAGTTATATACAAGGTGGAAGAGCCAGAAAACGGGGAAAATCGTGAATTTCATATTCAGGAAGTCACCGTGCACGACCACACACTTTTGCGCGCAAGACCCGCCGCTTCACCGCTCATCAACGGCCCCGCGCATCACAAGCACCCTCAAAATGTCAGAATTTGCTCTCTGGTCCTTCATATGAATTGTAGATCCTTATCTTATCTTTCTATAGACACTTGAATTATGTCAATATCAATTTCTAGAGAAAGTTATGGCCAAAATACTAAGACATTTTTCGAAATTTCAACACATTATTTCCACTTGCACATGATTTTAACGCATCCAAACATCTTCATTTGTATTTAGTAGAAGTAGACATTGTAGAAATTTATCTTATATTTCCAATGGTGCATGAACCATGTCAATTGGACTTTGGACAAAAATATTATATCCAAAATACGACGACTGCCGCACTTGTCCAAAATGACTTTTTGACTTTTTTTGCTCCAAAACTTGCATTTTCCACCAAATCATAGAAAATCAACAAAATAACACAACATAACACTAAAATATGCAACATACAAATAAAACACGCCAAAAATATGTATAAATCATCACACAAAACACACACAAAAACATGCAAAATAACTCCCCCCACCCTTAGCTTTTTACATGTCCTCAAGCAAATAATTGTGCCTTTTAGATCCAACAAGAAATATCAAGTATAATTTAAAATTCAGTTAATCCAAAACACCATGTTCTATCCACCTCAGATCCAACATGAATTGATCCCCAACCTCCACAATAGACTCATCCGGCTAAGGTTAGAAACAAACAAAGGTGTTTGACCATCCTCGCTAAGTTTCAGATCCGTTTTATAAGTTGCAACCCATTACACACAATAAAATACGCAATCTCTAGCCACAAATTTATTATTCTTTTTTTTTCTCTCTTTTCTCCTTTTTCTTTTTTTTTCTTTTTTTTTTCTTTTTCTTGTCTTTGTTTTTTTGCTAGAACTTTCAAGATGTCTTCCACTAGGTGTAAACTTTGGATTTTTTCCAAAGGCTCCTAGGGTGGTTTCTCATACTCATATTTGTGTCGCTATTTTATGTAAAATACAAACATGGAGCTCATGAATGCTCCTAGTTATTAAGTAGCAACAAACAGAGGAGTATAATCTCAATTGCTCAATATTTTTTTTGCTCTCTCTTGTTTTTTGATTTTGTTTCCGCAAATCATGATCGGCCAACCAAATCGACCTATTTCATCCGGCAATTATGGCAAGAATCCTCATCCTACACATATAAATAGAGGTCCTCTTTATAATTCATAGATACACAAATCCTCGAGAAGAAGTAAGTAAGAGGCGGAATTGTCTCAACTCAAGAAGTCCAAATCCAAGGAACTACATGGTCTTCAAGGCAATCATCGCGGATTCGATTCAAAGATAACGTTTAATTCGGAGTTAAGTTATTGAGCTCTCAAATTAACGTTATTGGTAATCAAATTCAAGATCGAATGAGATGAAGTGTGGAATATACTCTTGAAGAGAAGAATCAAAGGAATTCAAGAGATTGTAACTCAGAATTTTCATTTGATATAAATAAATTTCATTTTGTAGATTTTTTTTCTTGTTTGTTAGTTTTTACAATCATCATCATCAACTGCACCTTATCCTTCTATGTGGAGTCGGAGGTGTGAAGTTTATAGTGTCAATTAATTGTCTAAAATTAATTAACACTACAAATTCACACAAAAAGCAAAGTGGCAAAGTTTTATGTCGGATGCCCTTCCTGACGCAACCTTCATACGAAGGAGAAATGATATGAAATTTCAAAATCGTCATCACCATAGATTTTTTTCACTTGCATGGAAAATATGATGAGACGGCACTTAAGATAGTTGCACTAGTCATATCCCATTACATGATTGATATTATAAAATTAACATGTTCACCATGGAATGCCACTTTAGTAAAAACAACAGGAACAATGAGACAAAGGTTAAAATTGATGGACATGAAGTGAGTATAACAAAGAGTTTTAAATATTTAGGATCTATAATTGAAGAGAATGGAGAAATCAATAAAGATGTCACACATAGGATCCAGGCGGGTTGGAATAAATGGAGGAGTGCATCTTCTATCCTTTGTGACCATAAAATACCATTAAAATTGAAAGGAAAATTTTATAAAATGGCCATAAGGCCCGCAATGCTTTATGGAGCAGAATGTTGGGCAACTAAATATGAACACGAACAAAAAATGGGGTAGTAGCGATGAGAATGTTAAGATGGATGTGCGGAACACACTAGATTAGATAGAATAAGAAATAAACACATTAGAAACAAAGTGGGAGTAGAACCAATAGATGAGAAAATTAGAGAAAAAAGATTAAGATGGTTTGGATATGTTTATAGGAGACCTTTAGATGCACCTGTGCGACGTTTAAAAGGTAGGGAATCAGTCACACAAATCAAAAGAGGCAGAGGTAGACCTAAAAAAACTTGGAAAGAAGCTATTAAACAAGATATGTCATATATAGAAATAAATGAAAATATGGCTTATGACCGTAAACGATGGGGCGATATGATCCGTATAGCCGACCCCACATAGTGGGATTAAGGCTTAGTTTGTTGTTGTTGTTGTTTAGTTTTTACAAATACGGGAATGTATTACAACTTTTTTGCATGCCCAGTGGGAAAACCTCTATCTCTCATCTCTTCGCCAATGAAGTTCAAGTTCAAATAGGGATTAAGAACAAATGATCAATCTTCACATTTGATTTGCAAACTTCAAATGCTTTCCATCAAGCCATTAATCAACTTTTTGAGGAATGTACAAATGGAGGCAAATAAGGGCGGTATCCCATATATCCACTCGAATTCTACTGAATAGAGACGACTTTGATGTCTCTCCTCAAATTCCACTCCAAATGGCACAAATGTGAAGTTTAATATTTACTTAAATTCTAGTTCCATGTTTTCAATCAAATTCCACTCAAAGGGAGCAATGAAACCAAAGCCGCTGGAAGTCAAAACCCAACAAATGAAGAATAACATCTGGATCTTAACAAATTCAATTTTCCAATGCTCCTATATATGAGCAAAAACTATCTAAAATTTTCAAATCAAAGTTTTCAGTAATGCTCCTTGATACGAGCATAACTTATTGATGGCTCAAAAGCTACTCTAGAAAACCGTAGGCAAGTGCACCTATCTTTTTGTAGTATAGATTATTGAGTATCGAGTGTCATTCCCATGAGGATTGTAAGTACTAATAATTACCGTTTTTTTTGTTATCTAATCTAGCAATTTTCAGAGTTTTGTTTGTTATAATGGAAAATGAAAAATAGAGAATTTAAAATAATTGCAACTTACAATAAATCAAATAAAGGTAGATTGTAGAATGAGAAATCAAGAGATAGAAATGTGTTGAATGTAAATCCCTCTAGAATGTTTTTGTGATTCAACAAGATAAGAATACACCCATAAGCCCTTAAGCAAAAACCAACCTCTTTTAATAAAATCCCATGTTATGTGGACCGTAGAAATTCCCGATTTAAGTTAAACCCTTTCTCAAGGCGAAAAACTCCAAATCTCAAGTTGATTAACTGAAATATCTTTCTAGTTAAAACCCCCAAAATTGCATTATAACGATTTATGAATTCCCATATTAGGTTTGACCCTAATCCAGAAGATTTATGTCGTCCTATATCTAGGATTGCATGCAACTCTTTTCACTTATATAGGTTCTTTCTCACCATAAATCTCTCGATTACCCAATGAGGAATAGATATCAAATTAATATACCGGAAATATTAACTTGAATGAAATAAACATGATATAAGTGAATCACACAAGACATGAGAATTTTATTAAAAACATACAAACCTTAATCACAAATCCATTCTAGAGTTCATTACATTCAAACACTAGGAGTTTAGCTACTCATGATTTTGACAAAAGAGTAAATTACACAAGAAGATTTAAGTATTGTAGACATGATGTACTTATCTTTCTCAAAATCTCAATGACTTCTTCCTTGATAGATGATGTTGATCCAAGCCTTCTTCTCCAATGTTGCTACAAGCTTACTCCTCCAAGACCTCTTGATCCCAATTCCACTCAAAATGTTGGACACAATGAATATTTTCTAAGTGTCTATGATGAATACACAATGAATCTCTATATGAATGAATATTACATGAATGAATTTACCAACTCAAACTCTTGGCTTTTATAGGCACCATCTTTGTGAAAGAACACATCAACAAATGCTCCACTTCCATGGTTGTTAGTTGAATCATTGTGTGCACATTCATGGTTGAGTTGGTTGAATCATTGTATTTATATGACAATACTCCACTTCCATTGGTTGAGTTGGTTGAATCATTGTGTCCACATGACAATTGAGGGGAAAATGACGTTTGGTACAGCAAGATGAGGTGTAAAAGTTGCTCAAAGGTTGTCAAAAAGCAAAAGTCTCCATTATTTCCGCCAAAAGAAGAAAATGTTGGGAAATTTATTGTTTAGATTTTGATGAATGCCATGTAAAACTTAGAATAGGAAGTTGGCACCCCATTTTTGTTGTAAACTGCATTGTAGCAAATAGGGCTGGTCAAGCTGAGTTAAGTCAGCTGTGCCTAAACATGCAAGAAGACAACTAGAGACTAGAAGGAAGACTCCGCTGCAAGACAAATGAGTATGACAAAGAAGAGAAGACGGAACTCGATCAAGGTGCAAACAGAGATGCAAATGGTGAGTAAAGTATCGGTCAAGTCAACTCAAGATAGCCAAGTCTCAAGTTGAAATGACAGAAGAGTCATCCAATGATTGAAAGCGAACTCTAAGTCACCTGGGGAAAGCAAGGAAATGCAGTCAAGTCGAGATAACTGAAAGAGATCCGTTGCACATAAATCAAGAGAATTACTTAAACAAGTAATACCTCCATGCTACCTTTCTCGAAGTGCTCACCCTGAAGCGTGCAAGGGGAATAAACCAATGGGAAGCACTACACCGTGTCGAACTCGAAAAGTCAAGAACAATTCATACGAGGAAGTGGCAACTACAAGGACTGCAACAAGACAAGCCAACGACCACAAGTGACTTTCAAAAATAAGCATATCTCTTCAACGGACAGATTTTTGAAAGATCACTATAAAAGGCTGAGGAATGACTCTGAGAAAAGGTTACCTTGACTACCTGAATCACGAACATTTCAAGAAAACATTTTGAACTGTAACCTAAAATATCCTCAAATCATTCTAGATTAATCCTCAAGCCTACACTACGAAGAATATCAATCCAACACTCACCTGTGAAGGAAAGATAGCTTCAATCAGTTGAAGAGGAAACTTTTAAAAGAAAAGGGGTCTACATTCCAAGGAGAATTGTAGAAAGGTTCAAGGTTGAACCAGTCTCGAGTTTTTGGAGGGCTTCTTGATCAAATCCAAAGAGCTTGAGCAAGTGAGTCAGTAGTAGTGCAAGGCAAAATGCCTGTGAAGAAGTTCCGAGTCGCACGAGAAGCCACCAAGTGACCAAGGCATCTCCGTGATCGAGTCCCAAAGGATCAAGTCACCAGTGTGATCAAGACTTGTATCCGGATCATACCACTTTGTATACTTGATCAATACTTAGTGGATTCCTCCAGGAGTTGGAGAAGAGAGGAGTAGAAGAATTACCCCATCTTCGAACCTCTATAAAACTTTTCGTGTCATTTACATTTCAAAGACTTTAATTTCTCGCATCTTATCCGTTTAACTCACGATAAATTTGCTATCCATTTGATAATCTCTAAGTACTAAACCAAGCATTAAATCAATACCAAAACAAATTTAAGGGTGTTAAGTCTTCCAATAAAACAAACTACAAATTGAGCTAAGTCTTTAGTCTTAACAATGAGTTATTCTATCAACAAAATCGAACAGTCTGATTGAGTGACTAACTCTACGATTAACTAAATTAGTTGTCCACCTAGACACACGGTAGTAGCATCAACTCTGAACTTTTAAAAGGACTAAATCGAAACGTTGGTAAGGTTTATTCAACCCCCCTTCTAAACCTTACACTCGCACCCCTTGGGACCTACAAGTTGTATCAGAGCGGTTGGTTCATTGAGCCTTCCGCACTGGTTACTGAACTAGATCTCCAAATTTCTCAAAGTCTGTTTTAGTACTTAAGTTTTCAAAACTCCTTTTATCATCAAAAGTTATTATCATGGAAGCAAATTTGACATGCATCCCTATGTTCACAATTGAAGAATTTGATGATTGGAAAATTCGTATGCAGGCTCATCTATCAGCATTACATGATGAGATGTGGATAGTGATAGAGGATGGGCCACTACAAATTTTAAAAGTGAACACGCTTTGTAAGGAGAGTTGCAAAAACAGTGAGGGCGAAGAGGATGTTGCTCCTAGACTACTATGGTTGAAAAACCAAGAACTCGAATGGACTAATGATGACAGAAAAAAGATATAATCTGGACAATGTGGCCAAGGACATCCTTTACAAAACCTTGACAAAGCCATGTTCAATAAAGTTAAATCATGCGAACGGCTAAAGAAATCAGGACAAGCTAACATTGATTTGTGAAGGCTCGGAGAAAATCAAGGAAAATAAATTATCAAAGGTCGTACAAAAATTCGAGAATTTCAAAATGATCGCAGGAGAGAACCTGGATCAACTGGATGCTCGGTTCACAGAAATTACCAACGAGCTATCTGCTCTTGGAAAAGAATATACATAGAAGGAAATGTGTATGAAGATCCTAAAAAGTCTCCCAACTGAATGGGAAATGAAGGTCATGGCACTAAGACATTCCATGGACCTATCAAAGACATCCAACCATGAGCTATTCTCAGATCTCAAAGCCTACGAATTTGAGCTGAGAAGAAAAGACCAGAAGAGACAAAATGTACCCAAAACAACTCGCTCTAATTGTTAAGGATGGCAAGAGAGCCGAGGTCAAAGAAGTCATTGACCCGGAGAGAAATAGCCCGATGGTTAAAAGGTTCAACAAGTTCTTCAATAAGAACTACAAGAGAGGCAAGGGCGAATCCTCCGTAAGACACTCGGCTCCCTCCAAGTCAAGGGAAGATAGGCCAACCAAGAGAACATCATCAAAAAGTCAATATCAAAGGGCTAACAATCCAAGAATGGAAAGAGTTGATCAAAAGGTTGAATATCTATCTTTGAACCGTAGGCAACCGGGGTCATTATGCCATTGATTGCCCATATCCTCGTAGTCAACAAATACAGAATGAAGAAGAAAGAAAGGTCTTGAGAGAAATAAGACAAGAAAAGAAAAAGGCAATGTTGGGCATGAGATCACCGAGACAAACAAGTCAAGAGACATAGCCGATTCAGAGAGTAGTGAAGCTGACTACTCAAGTGATTCTCAAGAAGAAGCCTTGATCCGCCTCGATGGCCAAGGAACAAGATCAACCCGACCAAGAAGATGAGGTACACTCGACTCATCACACTCGATTCTAGTGATAGTGATCGTGACACACACACTTCATCACCCACCGATCTTTATGATTCATTAGGGAAAATGATGAAAGATTTTGAACACATTAAATCCTCACACACACTACTAAATGAGGAAAACCGCTACTCAAGAGCTAAAACTCACAACCCGACTAAGAGCCGAGTACTCTAAGTCAAATAGCCGATGAGAATAAAAGTTTAAAGATCGAAAATGCCAAGCTAATAGCGAAATAGTCGCCAGAAAAGAGGGAGAATGACCTCAAAATGTGATTGCCTCATTCACTAAGGCATCTAAATCATTGGATGATCTTATCATGAGCCAAAGAGAATGTGGAGACAAGACAAAGGGCTTAGGATTTAATCCTCTGCGGCTATGTCAAGCTCCAAAAGTGATTTTGGAAAAAGGATCTTCAAGCAATGAAGTATCTCAAAATCCAAAACTCCAAATGGTGCACACACACTTATTCCAAAGCACAATTACAAGCAAACCGGCATTGGTTATAAAGGAAAAGGAAAATGAAATGAGTTGAGTGTCTTTGAGAGGACAGTGAGAAGAAATTCACCGAGTTCCTCAAAGAAACTCCAAACAGAAATACTCAGAAAGAAGAAACAGAGCTACCAAAAATCCTAAGATCTATAAAAGAAACACATATGATGGGAATGGTAGAAAATACCCAAGCCAAGCCGATTGGAATGATGTGAACTATCGAAAGACCTATGGAATATAAGCCCAAATGGCAAAGGCCTAGAACTCAAAGAAAGACCATTCCAAAGGTATAAGAGCTTTCATCAAAGACACATATGCACCTAGGCACTACACTCGGAGATATCACAACTACCCAAAGAAGGCAATTGCTAAAACACATACACAGGCATACGGACAAAAGAGACAAATTTGTATGAATCTAGAATCCCAAGCAATTTGCCAAAATTAATTATGATTATGGCACGATAGATGGCAACCCCTTAGAGCCAAATCATTTGGCTATATGTTGGTTGGATCATCTTACAATACTAACCCCTCGTGACCTGCATAAGTATGGGTACCTAAAACTTAATTTCCTTGTTTGCGTTTCAAGAGCAAATGAGTGCCAAGGAACCTGGTACATGGATAGTGGTTGTTCCGGACATATGACAGAAACAAGAAATATCTGTCAAAATTCAAGGAAGTTAAAGGAGCAAAAGTCATATTTGGAGAAATGAAGCTCCAGGAGAAATAAGAGGCATTGGATCCATCAAGAAAAATGGATTAGAAATCACGATGTTGCATATGTTGAAGGACTCAATTTCAATCACGAGTATTAGCCAACTCGTGACAAGGGTTATAATGTTGGATTTAACATGGGTATATGCCAAATCAAGGATACGAGAATCAAATGAAGTTGTGTTGCAAGGATGCGGACAAAAGAACATGTATATCGTGGATTGGTCAACAAAGAACACCAAAGACTCGTCATAGCAAAAAGAGCACAAATTAATCAAGTTGGTTGTGGCACAAGAAGCCGAGTCACCCGAATTTCAAAACAATTAACAAGCGTGCGAATCTTGTGGAAGGACTTCCGGACTCGATACAAAAAGGAGAATATATGTGACGCATGTCGAAGGGAAAACAAATCAAATCATCATTCAAAGAAAAGGCATGTCCATCTTCAACAAGAATATTGCATCTCAAGCGCTACATATGGATCTATTTGGTCCATTTGAACCAAAGTATAAGTGGGAAGAAATACACCTTGGTGGTAGTAGATGACTACTTAAGATATACATGGACAATATTCATGTGTAAGAAGAAAGAAACTCTCTGACAAAACTACCACAAATGATGAAGAGGATTCAAAATGAGAAGAGCCAAACCATTATCAAAATAAGATCGATGGAAGGAACCGGGTTTGTCAATGGTATAATAACTCGATTGTATTGAAAATGGCATTGGTCATGAATTATCTCAGAAAGGACTCCACAAACAGAATGGAGTTGCGAAAAAGGAATAGAACTCTCAAAGAAGCGGCAGCAAGGACCATGTTGGTCAAGCAGGGGTTACCAAAAAGATTTTGGGTGAAGCAATAAACATAGCATGCTAAAATCAAAATAGATGCATAATAAACAGACAATGACAAAGACTCCTATGAGATTCGGGACAGGAGAAAACCAAATGTTGCATATTTTAAAATATTTGGATGTAAATGCTTCATCCATAATAATGGCAAAGACAATCTAAAGGCTTTCGATGCTAAAGTCGATGAAGGTATCTTCTTGGGATACTCGGCTAATAGCAAAGCCTACAGAGTACTCAACAAGAGGACTATGGTTGCGAGGAATCCATTCATGTGGTATTCGATGAACCAAATGTAAATGGAGAAGACATTGAAGAGTCAGCAGATAAGTCAATCATCCAAACATGCGAAAAAGTCCCTATGATGAAGTCAAGCCGAATTATAAACTCGTATGAAGATGAGATAGTTGAGTCTCAAAAACAAATGGAAAATCTGCCTAAGTGATGACGAGAGAGCCGATCAAAGCAACACACCGCAAGACGATCAATCCACTAACTTACTCCAACTTTGATGTAAGATGGCCGAGAGACCATCCACCGTAACTTGTCATTGGAGATATAAGAGAAGGTGTCAAAACAAGATCCAACTCAACAAGAAGCTATGTTCACATGCTTTATCTCACAAATAGAGCCCAAAGATGTGTCACAAGCATTAGATGACACACATTGGATTCAAGCTATGCAAGAAGAGTCAATCAAATTTGAAAGAAATAAAGTATGGGAGTTAGTTCAAAGACCCACCCATCAAAATGTTATTGGCACTAAATGGGTGTTCAGAAACAAGATGAACGGGAAGGTTCTGTGGTAAGAAACAAAGCAAGATTAGTAGCCAAAGGATATTGCCAAGAAGAAGGGATAGATTTTGATGAAACATTTGCCCCTATAGCAAGATTGGAAGCTATTAGGATGTTTCTTGCCTATGCACTCACAAGAATTTTATTGTATATCGATGGATGTAAAAAGTGCATTCCTAAATGGTTTATTGGAAGAAGAAGTGTATGTTGAACAACCTCCAGGATTTGAGCGTAAGACTCTTGGAGATAAGGTATACAAACTCAAGAAAGCTCTATATGGATTGAAACAGGCACCCGGAGCATGGTATGATACTTTGTCACAATTCCTAATCGAGAATGGATTCACAAAAGGAAAAGTTGATAGAACACTTTTCGTAATTCAAGACAAGAAGAGCAAACCGCTTGTTCAAATATATGTGGATGACATCATCTTTGGATCCACAAACAAAGAGTCGTGTGATAAATTTTCAAACCTCATGCAAAGCAAATTTGAAATGAGCATGATGGGAGAGTGACATTCTTCCTTGGACTCCAAGTGAAACAACCAAGGATGGAACCTTCATAAGTCAAATAAAATACACCGTAGATTTAATGAAGAAATTTGGTATGGAAGAGAAATCTTCCGTGAAAATACCAATAAATACATCACCAAAATGGATATGGATGCGGATATGGCAAGCCTCAGAGATCAAACAAGATACGAGCACTTATCGGATCATTGCTTTATCTCACAAAGAAGCGTGCCGTACATCACCTTTGTCAGTAGGTGTATGTGCAAGATTTCAATCTGCTCCAAAAGAAAGCCATATGATCACAGCCAAGAGGATCTTGAGATATTTGAAAGGAAGCCAAGAAGTTGGCTTATGGTATCCAAAGGAAGTTGATTCAAGCTAATTGGCTATTCGACTCACTATGGATGTAGAGTTGACGAAAAGCACCTCGTGTACATGTCAAATGCTTGAAACGGGCTAATTTCCTGGTTTAGCAAAAAGCAAAATTCAATAGCCACCTATACACCAAGGTGCGAGAATCACGAGTCATGGGCAAACTGTTGTGCCCAAGTCCTATGGATGAGACAAAGAAATGAGAGACTATGAAGTTGAAGAAAAGGAAATTCCAATCATGTGTGATAACACAAGTGCAATAGCAATCACTCAAAATCCTCGTGTTGCACTCAAGAACAAAGCATATCGTTGTCGATATCACTTCATAAGAGATCATGTTGAAAAGAAAGACATCACCTTGAATATATTTCAACCGATAAACAGTTAGAATGACATATTCACAAAACCATTATGTGAGTCAAGATTTGAAGAACTCAAGCATGAGTTAGGGTTAATTGAGCCGAAAATGACACTGGAAGACTCAAAGAAAGGCAATGAAACACAAAAAGGGAAAAAGGGTGAATTCTCAAAATCACTAAATGAATCAATCAGATCGGAAAGACAATATACCGAATTAGCCGACAAAATGAGTCACTATGAGAACTGTGAGAAGAAGAGTTAAATCGGCTAAGGGAAAAGCTCGAGTCATTTATGAGCAAAGTGACAAAAACGCAAATCGTTTTACTAAGCGGGAATGTTTTTAAGAATGACGTCAAGATAATGATGATGTGTACAGCAAAAGCCGCACACCAAGCTTATGATTGGATATAAATGATGCCGCATTAAATTCGAGACATTAAATGCTAATCGACGTGCAAAATCTAAGCCATTGATTTCGATCACATTTCAAAAACCACCCGCACGTCCTTTCAGAAACCATACTTAAACCATTTTCGTCCGTTTCTCTCACATATTACCAAAATTGTTCATTTCTCTCTCAGAAGCAAAGGCAAAACTCTCTCAAAACCCTATCAATCTTCAAATTAACTTCTAAGTTTCTTTCCGTGAAATACTGAAAAATGGCATCAACTTATGATTTCGTCAAGCTAGGGAAGCAAATCCACACTGGGTCTACTGTGGATTTCGAGGGTATGGTAAAACAGGGGTCCGATGACGCCCTCATAAAGAAGATTGCTGAAAAGCTCGAAAAGTCCAAGCTAAAACCATTTCTGACGATGGAGCTCCCGATGACCTATGTGGAAGAGGTCGCTCAGTTCTACGTGAACACTGAGATTCACGATGAGGGGATCAAATCCTCTGTTCATGGGAAGGAGTTCATCATCTCTGCCAAAGATTTGGCAGAACACTACTCATTATCGGCGGAAGGAGCACCAAAAATCAATGAAGCTGATGTAGACTTGGCTGCTGCTTGGAAGGAAGTAGCCAAGACCGACTATGCTGATAAGATAGTCTACACAGCTAACAAGAGGCTGCTGAAGAAGGACTACCACAAACTGTTGGACATAGTTGCCAAATGCATAGACATCAAATTTGGCAGCTTTGACCAACTATCCAAAGCAAAATTGATCGTCATGCTGCGATCATTGAAGAAAAGCAAGTAAACCGGCCGAGTTTGTCTAGAGCGCATCGCGAACGTAGGAACAAATCCTTCAAGGAGAATGGTGCATTTGGAGGATCCCCGGGATATGGTCCGTGATCGGCCGGGCCGATGGAGGCAAAAGGAGTCCTCTCTTCGACATGGAAAGGCGTTCCATGTAAACAAGAGGATGTTCGATCAAACCTCTCTCGGCGCACGTAAGAGAGCCTACGCCAAGAGAGCCGATACAAGTGAGGGGAAATCACCTGACCAAAGATACAAACTCTCTCCTCTCCACCAAAGAAGAAGGTTGCCCGCAACTAAGAGAACTGCTAGCCCCCGCAAAGAAAGAAAAAAATCCGCTCCGCCCGCAGCGTGAGTCACCGCCCCGCAGCTAGTCACCACCGCCCGCAGTGTGTCTCCCGCCTCAAAGCGAGCCGCCGAGAAGGAATCTCAAATACCTTCTCCTAAGCCAAAAAGAGAGAGAACTGATAAGCCAAGATGGCGCTCCTCGTAAGAAAACAACAAAGACGCCCCGCCGCCAAGACTCGAAGACACTCTCCCGAACCAGAAATCCCTCTCGTACAAACTAAGAGACGAAGAAGACTCATCAAGCGCTCCGAGCTTGAGAAACCGGCCGAGTCATCCACTCACCAAACAGATACCTGAGATCATTGAAAAGTAGAGTCTCCGTAAATTATTGATGAAATGAAAAGTCTGTCAAGGCGATCAAAAGCAGAGGCAAATCAAGACCCAAATTGTAGTTCGAACATCCGAGACACAAGAAGTAGCCGAGAAATCTAACTCGCCTATTGACAGATCGTATCCCCCGCAAACAGCACGCACGACAACAAGATGGAGCACCGAGCTTGCTACCTTCTATCCCCGAGAATGAGGGACAGCAAGAAGAAGAAGTTCGATAGAGATGATGATGTGATGATCCTATCCCCACCTTATCCGCACATCCAAAATCGCCTCATGAGAGTGGAGGAAGTGGAAGTTAAGTCGATCCAGGAAACAGTTCCAACGGCCCGAGTTTATCGAAGAAGAAGAGGAATCGATGAATTTTCTTGGAGTGACCACTGTGGTCCAAGCACGATGAAGAAAAACTCGCATGATATCTTGCATCTTCAAGGACAAGGAAAAGGACAGACAGCGAGGAAAAGCCGAGGCACGTGAGAAGGCCAAAGATCCGCCTATCACCGCACTACGAACATACACATCCTCTCCTCGACGCCTTATCGACAATGATGAGGATCTGACCTGTTCGCCACGTAAGAGTTACAAATGCAGCAAGCAATGCACGAATCCGCAGTCCTTCATGAACAAAGAATGATGGAGGGACCAGAGAGTCCTCCAAAACACAAATGGAGATAGACCCAATGGGAGTGGTGCAAGATATTGCCACGCTTGTTGCCGCCACCACTTCCCCCACTCACTACAAGAAGGAATTAAGGAATCGGGCGATGAAATCGGGTTAGTGGGGACCCCAATCGAGCCAACCCCTAATGAAGGTGTCTTACCACCCGCCCCAACTACCAACACTCTCGGAGAAACACAATGAGTTTGGAGACGAGTGACCCCATTCCAAGTCACTCGGTTGGTGCGCTAGCCGAGGGGGAAACTCCTCCACCGCAGCGAAGGCCTCGGAGGATGTCTTTGCAGATGACTCTACTCCGAATCTAGGAGGCGAAGTGGAGAAGGAACAACCACAAAGTACACAAGAGTTATCATCAACGAAGCTCGGACGATTGCTTGAGACTGAGACTGCCTTAGCCGAGGTGACAACCGCTCCGAAGGCTAATGACGCTATCGATGCAACGAGGCACGAGGAAGGAATGCCTGGGAGTTAACACTGGCGATAAAAGTGCAATCCATGGGGTTGAGACTCCAATGGATGCCACCGCAGAAGACCCTAAGATAGGCGACACTCGCCGAAAGGGATGTCCAGCCTCGCTGCGCTTGAGACTGCAGGGGAGGTAATGAAGGCCAACCAACGAGGTTGAGACTTCCCGGTAACGGGGTCAAGAAACATCCCTCCCGCTATCATTGATCCATCTCGAAAAGGAGATAAGCGCACTTCACGATTCCCGGATAATCTGATGTAACCTTTCCGGGATCGGAAGAAGACGATGAAGGCCGAGTCATCCCTCAGAATCGATCCAAAAGACTCACCGAGGATGTTCCAACCACGAGCAAGTCGACCTAAAGACTACTCGTCAAACTTTCAATTTTGATGATGAGCCACCCATGGAAATCTCATCATCGTCCGATGACGCTCGATAAGGCCGAGGACCGGCAACTCAATTGGAAAACCAAATGAGACCGACGAAGCCGTTGAGACAACAGGCTCGGCAAAAGTTTCGAGTCAACTTCACAACAGACCCCACCAAACAGAGTCCATTGCGCAGCTCCCCAAGCCGCAGAGTTCGACTCCACAAGGAACTTCACGCGCACCACTCATCATTGAACAAATCCCGGTGGCCCGTGATGATTCCTTCGTAGAATCATTTCCTTTTCTCCTGGAGGTACCCGACCTCCCGAAGAGTCGAAAAGAGATCTCGCGCGTTTCCACGCACTGCATCTTGTCATTCCATCGTATACCATTGTTCCAAATGACTATGATTTTGACGCTTGGCCGTCACCGCAACAGAGGAAAAATTAAGTTCGGGAGGTGTTCAAAGCATTATTTGCTGAAATTGAACGGATGGAGAGGCATCGTGCCTCGATGGACATGAGATTGATAACAGAGATGCCAACCTCACTGACTTGAGAGGCATAATAGTCGAATCGTGGAGTGGTGGCAACAAAGAAAAACAATGCGCGTGGAACAAGCTAGATATTTCGAGAACATTGTTCAACAAGTTGTTGGTATGGCGAAATGAGATTGCCGATGCAAAGACAAAGTTGAGAGAACACATTGAGCACTTGCATGAATCTCACATTGCCGAGATCAAGCTCGCTGCGTGAGCAAAATAAGAATGAGCTCCTGCGTATGGAAGAAAACATGGATCGAAAATTCACCTTCTCACGGCCGAGATGAAGTTGCTTAAAGTCAATCCAACGCTACTCGCTCGAGTTTCGGGCAAGATACTCCGCAGCAGACTTCGGCGTAACTCGACTATCGAGACTCGACTTTCTCGCTTGCTAGTATGTTTCGGCGTTCCTCTCCTTTGATGATGCCAAAAAGGGGAAAGAGGAATACCTTAAAGCGGCACCAAGAGATCTAACATTGAGAAGGAGGAGCAAAAAAAGGGAAAGACAAATGAGGAGGTCTCAAGAGCAAAGAAAGGAAAGTCTTGAGGGGGAAGGATCGGGAGATGTCACCCTAATGATTGCACAAACCCCCAACAAGGTCTTGTCACAAATGATATAATCAAAAGAAACTCCCAATGACTCGCCACTCCAACACTCTGTTTGTATCTATGGTCAAAAGAGAAAGACAATTGAAGCGAGGATGGAGGAAGTGGAAGGAAGGATGAATGCCCGAGTTATGGATATCTTGAAACAACATGGAGGCATTCCAAAGAGACAGAGACACTTATGCCATCTCGTATGCCGAATCGAGCCAAGATCGATTGATGAATTTAAAACGCCGCATCCAAGGATACTTCGCAAACATGTCCATGGCTCAAGCCTCGGACTTATCTTGGGAAAAGGGTCTCACGCTATGTGAAGAAGCCGACAGCAAGACTACCTATCCTCTCTGCTTGGTCACTCCGCTAGTCACTCAAATTGGGAAGAAGACCCCAAGACAATACACGCCTGAGAAGAGGAGGTAGAGGAAGAAGCGATGGTGGAGGAAGAGGTTTCGACTCTAGGCCTCCGCCCAAAACATTGAGTACATATATCCAGGCAAGAAAGGAGGGATCTCATCAAAATTCTTGACCAAGTAGCCAATCTGCAAGTGGCTAAGAACAATGCAGTATGTGAAAAGAATTGAAGAAGAAAATAAAAGACAAACTCAGCTATGGGAGGAAAGACAAGAGAGACTAAGAAGAGATGAAGTTGTCCTGAAGGCATATGAAAAGAAAAAGAAGGCGGTCAAGATAAGAAAAAGAGAAGAAGACCAGAAGATGACAGAATCAAGAAGATGAAAGAAGAGGGTGAAAAAGGAGATGAAGTGTTGTTGTCCACCCCTTCATGTATCTTACTATGTAAATACATTTCATGTAAGTCTTCTATAATAAATCAGAAATTCTCTATTTTTGCGTAGACATAAATGTTGCTCTGATACACCTTGTAAACAGTTGTGTAAAGGACAAGAATGTTATGATCAATAAAAGGATTGATTATACGCATACATTCTCTCAGAAATACACTATATGTATGTATCTATGCTATTTACATTTTGAATGTTTTAAGTTTTGGCATCATCAAAAAGGGGAAATTGTTGGGAAATTTATTATTTAGATTTTGATGAATGTTATGTAAAACTTAGAATAGGAAGTTGGCACCCCATTTTTGTTGTAAATCGCATTGTAACAAATAGTAGGTGGTCAAGCTGAGTTAAGTCGATTGTGCCTAAACATGCAAGAAGACAACCGGAGACTAGAAGGAAGACTCACCGCAAGACACCGAGTATGGCAAAGAAGAGAAGACGAACTCGATCAAGGTGCAAAATGAGATGCACTGAGTAAAAAGTATCGTCAAGTCAACTCAAGATAGCCAAATCTCAAGTTGAAGTGACGGAAAGAGTCATCCATGATTGAAAGCTGACTTAAGTCACCTGGGGAAAGCATGGAAATGCAATCAAGTCGAGATAATCGAAAGAGATCCGTTGCCGACGTAAATCAAGAGAATTACTTAAACAAGTAATACCTCCATGCTACCTTTCTCGAAGTGCTCAGTCCCAGAGAAGCGTGCAAGGGGAATAAACCAATGGGAAGCACTCGCACCATGTCGAACTCAAAAGTCAAGAACAATTCATACGAGGAAGTGGCAACTCCAAGGATCGCAACAAGACAAGCCAACGACCACAAGTGACTTTCAAAAATAAGCCTATCTCTTCAACTGCATTTTTGAAAGATCACCGTAAAAAAGGCCGAGGAATGACTGAGAAAAGGTTACCTTGACTACCGAATCACGAACATTTCAAGAAAACATTTTGAATCAGAACCTAAAATATCCTCAAATCATTCTAGATTAATCCTCAAGCCTACACTACGGAGAATATCAATCCAACACTCACCGTGAAGGAAAGATAGCTTCAATCGGTTGAAGAGGAAACCTTTAAAAGAAAAGGAGTCTACATTCCAAGGAGAATTGTAGAAAGGTTCAAGGTCGAACCGTCTCGAGTTTTTGGAGGGCTTCGTGATCAAATCCAAAGAGATTGAGCAAGTGAGTCAGTAGTAGCAAAGCAAAATGCCTGGAAGAAGCCGAGTCGCACGAGAAGCCACCGCGTGACCAAGCATCTCCGATCGAGTCCCAAAGGATCAAGTCACCGTGTGATCAAGACTTGTATCCGGATCCGCATTACCACTTTGTATATCTTGATCAATACTTAGTGGATTCCTCCAGGAGTTGGAGAAGAGAGGAGTAGAAGAATTACCCCATCTTCGAACCTCTATAAAACTTTTCGTGTCATTTACATTTCAAAGACTTTAATTTCTCGCATCTTATCCTGCTTAACTCACGATAAATTTGCTATCCATTTGATAATCTCTAAGTACTAAACCAAGCATTAAATCAATACCAAAACAAATTTAAGGGTGTTAAGTCTTCCACTGAAAACAAACTACAAATTTGGCTAAGTCTTGAGTCTTAACAAATTGAGTTATTCTATCAACAACTCGAAAGTGAAAGTAACTAACTCTCTTGATTAACTAAATTAGTTGTCCACCTAGACACAACCGGTAAAGATCAACTCAACTTTTAAAAGGACTAAATCGAAAAGTTGGTAAGATTTATTCAACCCCCCCTTCTAAACCTTACACTCGCACCCTTTGGGACCTACAGAAAAGATTTTGAGTTGGAGACAAAACACGGGTCGTGCTTATAAAGCACGGCCTGGCCGTGTTTATTTCGTCATTTGGGATTTTTGGCAGGGTGTGCTTTTAAACACGGTTTGGGCATGTTTTGATGATTGGCTTGGGGAACACGGCCGTGCTTTTGTAAGCACGGCCTGGGTGTGTTTTTTCTATTTTTCTTGTTTTTCTTCCCTTTGAAGCATGGCCATGTTTGCCAACACACTAGGGGTGTGTTTTGTATGAGATTGAGTTTTCTTGCCTTCTTTTAAACTTTGTTTTTGTTCGTATTTTCATACAAAATCCATACGAGTTTGCTTCAAGTCTTTACCTTCATCATTTAAAACAAGCCAATGTGATTTTTCTTGAATTTATTGATTAATGAACTAAAAAGTTAAAGAAATTATCTAAAAAGAGCTATAAAAATGTGAATAAAAATGCACTTATGAAACCGCCTACAACTTGGAAATTTTGCTTGTCCTCAAGCAATTTTAAGACAAAGAGTGGCGTTAAAAACAAAAATGAAGTATCTATTTTCACAATTTAGACATGATTGAAGTAAATCGCTAACCTTTTTATTCCCAATTGAGCCAATCAATTCGTTCTTCCAAGTCAATCAATTTGTTAAAAAGAGGGTGACTTCAGTAATTGGAATCGTTTAATCACAGTTGTCGTATCACAGAAATTGTTAATCATTCGCTTAAACCAAATACAAGAATGTAAAGATAAAAGGAGATGTCCAAAACTCGGGGTTTTTTTTCATGCATATAATTATAAATTAGGACAATTTTTTGAGGCAAACTTCCACTAGGTTTAAATTTTGAATGACTTTCCGAAAACTCCTAGGGTGGTGTCACATACTCATATTTGTGCCGCCGTTTTACGTAAAAGACAAACATGGGGCTCATGAATGCTCCTAGTTACTAAGCAGCAATAAACAGAGGAGTATAACCTCGATTTGTCCTTTTTTATAAAAATATAAACAATTTTTTTATTTTTGATTTTTTTAGTAAACCCGAATAATAATTTCTCCAATGATCATGACACAAAGTATCTAATTTTAAGCAAAATCCAAACTATTTTCATGACATTAAACTCTTTTGGCCAAATTCATCCTTTTACTATAGTCACACAGTTTTAATACATTTTGGCGATTTGAGTTCTTAAAAAGATGACTTTTTCGGGAGAAAAATGGTTAAACAAATCCACAAACAACTTATCTAATTGTAAAAAAATATCTCATGTTTGTTTGAAAGAGATTTAAAAAGTACATAAAAAAAATAAAACATCCACAAAAATAACTAAAAAAAACACAATCTCACACAAATCTAAAAAATTATCCGAATATGCTGATAAATCTCACCACCTCCAACTTCAAGGGTCACATTGTCCCCAATGTGAAGAAGGAGATGTGATACAGTACGGATTAAAAAGCGTAAAAAAAATGAAACAGAAAAATACGACCTTCATTGTGGTGGTGGTGGGAAATGTCCTTGCGAAATATGCCATTGTTGGATACGATCCATCATGGCAAAATAGGACTGCTGTTGGTCGTATTGTTGTTGCTATTGCCGTTGATAATTCATGAAGTATTGTTGTTGTTGTTCTTCAATTCGATCGTAGTGATGCGTCATCATTTCCCCGTGGCGATCCAATATAGCTCGCTGCTCCATTTGCTCCAACCGAATGGCGTGGAGAAGAGATCTAGTATCATCCATGGGGGTTGGTGGTTGCCTTGGTGATTGAGATGCCGAGGGAGCATCAATATCCGGTTCCTCACTTTGATAGGCATCCGTGTCTGCGGCCGGCGGTGCGGGTAATCGGAATGCATCCGGGTTATCACCCTACAGGTACATCATCTTCCAATTGTCCGGATCCCGAACCGAAGTGTGAGAAGGGTCCGGCAACGGATGCATGTAGTCTGTATTTTTGAACCTTAAAGCATAATCCATACCGCTCCGTTGAATCATTCCCATAGCAATGCAAGATTCAAAGTCGATCCGGGTTGGTCCCCGGGCTTGCTCGAGTCCTGCGAGGTTATAACCATAATGGGTGGCGATAGGAGTAATAAGGCCACCAATGATGATTTTATCTCGATTTTTCTTGCTCACTTTGAGAAATTGCTTTGCGAGATAAGAACCCGTGTCAGCCAAAGAGGAATTCACCATAGACCATAGAAAATAGAGCTCATCAACTCGGACGACCCCTTCACTTTCGCCCCAGCCAAATAGTGTGCTTGAGAGCACCCGATGGATATAACGGAAGCAAGGATTGACGATGCATGAGGATTTTGATGAGGAAGGATTATACGCAACCCATTTGTGGGTAAATCATAGATAGAATTAAATTCTGCCAGTGTGAGTTGGTGATCATTGTTGAAGAGCCGAAAGGTGATACGTCTTTCTTCAAATAAGTGTCGGCTGATGTGATCTCGCGTTATAGAACTCGAAATTCTAATGTGAGACGGATGTAGGTGGCGTGGCTAGATTTATGAAATAGCCCCACCTGCCGATTGAACATCCAATCCACATCTCTGTCTGGCCCGAGTCCATCCAATGTAGGGTTGTCTCGAGAATCGTGTGTTTATAATTTGGCGTTGGGCTAGAAGATGATATCGGGCCTCCCGATCGGCATCCTGAAAAAATGCCATATGGGTTGGCAGGGGCCGTGTGTTAGTCTGATTTGGCTCAGCGATCGCCGTGTTCGGGGCCGCGGAGGATGAAGCACCACCGGGTACGACCGCGCTTGACTTGGGATTCCTATGTCAATAGAAACTTATAACAGCGTGAAAAAATCATTCTAATAGACATAACAATACCCCAAGCATCAAGGATCACCAATTCATCCAAAATTTCACCATATTAACACATTTATTCAATAAGAATCCATCTTCAAAAGCTATACACCCTATTTGCAACAATAATTCAACAACATCCCCTTTTCAACAATATTTCAACAATACCCAAATAGCAATTCAAAAATAAAGATATCTCAACAACAATTTAGGAATATCAATCATATGAACCCAAGACTAACTCTTCAAATTTAGTTCATGAATATCAAGAACAAATGACCAATTCCTTAATTTAGCAAGATAAAAACATCACAAGAATAAACCCCCACCATTACCAAAACAATCAAGAAATTACCACAAACAAACTCAATTAAACTCACAAAAATCACAAAACAATATGTCATAAAAAGAAATTCATGATTTTACCATTAATCCACAAATATCCAATTTTTAATTTCCCTAAAATTCAATTTCTAGGTCATGAAAAATTGGTAACAAAAATTCATGAAATTCCTAATTACAACATGGGATAACCTTTACTAAAACACACAAAAGAATAAACATACCAATTAAACAAGAAAAATTTGAAATTGAAAGCAAAAATTGAAAAGAAAAGAAAAGAACACCAATACATACCTTGAAGACATTGTGAAAATGAAGAAGTGAGAGCCTTGTAATGTGAAGGTGTGTGGTGTGGTGAAGTTTTTGAGAGAAGAAAGAAGAAAATTGGAGATTTGGGGGAAGGGTTAGAGAGAAAGGGGTAATTGGGGAAGAAGAAGAAGGGTTTTGGGAAGAAAAATAGAAGAAAAATCAGACCCCCATGTTTAAGACGGTACCGAACACGGCCGTGCTTTGAAAGCACGGCCAGGCCATGTTCGGTACGTCTTTCACTCGTCAGACTTTTTTTTTTCAATTTAAAACACAGGCGTGTTATTTAACACGCCCTGCCCGTGTTTCGTACGCTCATTCCAGTCTTTTTCGATTTTTTTAATTAAAACACGGGTGTGTTCAATAACACGCCTCAGCCGTGTTTGGTACGTCTTTCCATCCCCAAATTTTTTTATTTTGTTTTTCGAATTTAAACACGCCCTAGCCGTGTTTTGTACGTGAATTGTCAACATGGCCTAAATTGAAGAACACGACCAGGGTGTGTTCGTCAATTTATTAACGAACACGGCCGTGGTGGACAAACACAGCCTGGCCGTGTTTCTAATTTTTTTTTTTTCAAAACAAAACATCCGCAAACAACCAAAAATAGGAAAAATTAAGCGAAAGAAAATACACACAAAATATTGGGTTGCCTCCCGAGTAGCGCTTCTTTTATCGTCGTGTAGCTGGACCTGTTTTACCTCTACTCGTGTGTTGTATTTTGGGGGTCGTTAAGACGGATGGAATCTCGATAACTATCATCGATGGAGCCCCCAAAATAAAGCTTTAGACGATGTCCATTTACCTTGAATGTTCCCATTTCCTTATGCGTGATTTCAATAGTCCCATAAGGGAACACTTGAAACAATGAATGGGCTTCGACCACCGGGATTTTAACTTACCCGGGAACAACCCGAGTCGGGAATTGAAGAGTAACACTTGATCACCAGGTTGAAATTCTCTTGTTTGCTTAATGCGTTTGTCATGCCATTGCTTTGTTCGTTCTTTGTAAATTTTCGAGTTCTCGTATGCCGAATTTCGCCATTCTTCGAGTTCGTTAATCTGCAATAAACGGTTATTTCCTGCACTTGACAAATCATAATTAAGCATTTTAATAGCCCAAAAAGCCTTGTGTTCAAGCTCAACCGGTAAATGACATGCCTTACCATAAACGAGTCGGTATGGAGTAGTCCCTATCGGTGTTTTGAAATCCGTTCTATAAGCCCAAAGGGCATCGTCGAGTTTAAGGGACCAATCCTTGCGAGAGTTTCCAACCGTTTTTTTCCAAAATTCGTTTTAATTCGCGGTTGGACACTTCGACTTGACCACTAGTTTGGGGGTGATAGGCGGTGGCGACTCGATGTGTGACGCCTTAACGTTTTAGCACTTTGTCGAATTGGTCATTGCAAAAATGAGTGCCTCTATCACTAATGATAGCTCGTGGTGTACCGAATCGGGTGAAAAGTTTTTTTAGAAAATGTATCACCACTCAAGCATCATTTCTGGGCAAGGCTTGAGCCTCTACCCATTTAGACACGTAGTCAACGGCCACTAAAATGTATTTATTGCCAAGCGATGTAGGAAAAGGTCCCATAAAATCAATACCCCAAACATCAAAAATTTCGCAAACAAGAATACCGTTTTGGGGCATTTCATTTTTTCGAGAAATATTTCCTGCTCGTTGACAATTATCACAAGTTTCAACATACCATTTTGCGTCTTTGAAAAGTGTAGGCCAATAAAAACCCGACTCAAGGATCTTTCGTGTCGTGGTATTCACTTGATAGTGCCCACCAGTGGACCCCTTATGACAATGATGCAAAATGGAGATCGTTTCTGGAAGTGCGACACATCTTCGTATGATTTGATCCGCACAAACTCGAAAGAGGTGGGGATCGTCCCAAATATAGTATTTGAGGTCCGAAAAGAATTTCTTCTTTTGTTGATGGGTCAGCCCTTTCGGTAGAACTTTTCCTGTAAGATAATTAGCAAAATATTCAAACCAAGGATTATCAATTGAAATTGAGTTCAAGGCAAAGAGTTGCTCATCCGAGAAAGAATCGTCGATATGTCCTTTGTGTTGCTTGTTGGGGTCGGAGTGCTCAAGCCTTGATAGGTGATCGGCGGCAAGATTTTTGGCACCCCGTTTATCTTTGATCTCCACATCAAATTCTTGGAGTAAGAGTACCCATCGAATTAGTCGTGGCTTTGCATCATTTTTGTCAAGCAAATAACGTAAGGCGGAGTGATCCGTATAGACAATGACTTTTGATAGGATCAAATATGAGCGAAATTTGTCAAAGGCGAAAACTACTGCAAGTAACTCTTTTTCTGTAGTTGTATAATTGGACTGAGCGGGATTCAGAGTTTTACTTGTGTAGTAAATTGGTCGGAAATGCTTATCTTTTCATTGCCCGAGCACTGCCCCTACCGCATAGTCACTAGCATCACACATGAGTTCGAACAGTTGAGACCAATCCGGAGCTACCATGATGGGAGAAGTGGTGAGTTTTTCTTTCAAAGTATTGAATGCTTGAAGGCATTCATCATTGATATCAAAAATCGCATCCTTCTCCAAGAGGCGAGTGAGTGGCCGGGCAATTTTTGAAAAATCCTTGATGAATCGCCTATAGAACCCGGCGTGCCCCATAAAGCTTCGGATTGCTTTCACCATGGTGGGTGGAGGCAATTTGGAAATTATTTCAACCTTCGCCATGTCAACTTCAATACCCCTGCAAGAAATTTTATGTCCTAGAACAATCCCTTCTTGTACCATGAAGTGACATTTTTCCCAATTAAGAACCAGGTTAGTTTCTTCGCAACGAACAAGGACTTTTTTAAGATTTGCAAGACAAAGATCAAATGAGTCCCCAAAAACCGAGAAGTCATCCATGAAGACTTCCATGATTTCTTCTACAAGTTCGTCAAAGATGGCGTGCATACAACGTTGAAAGGTGGCCGGTGCATTGCACAACCCAAAAGGCATGCGTCGATAGGCGAAAGTATCGTAGGGACAAGTGAAAGTAGTTTTCTCTTGGTTCTCCGGTGCTATCGGGATCTAAAAATAACCTGACATACCATCAAGGAAACAATAATACAGGTGACCAGATAAACGTTCAAGCATTTGATCAATAAAAGGTAAGGGAAAATGGTCCTCGCGAGTAGCATCGTTGAGCTGTCGGTAGTCGATGCAAACTCGCCAACCTGTTACCATTCGCATCAGAATAAGTTCATTCTTTTCATTTGGTACCACCGTCATCCCGCCCTTTTTTGGAACCACTTGAACTGGACTTACCCAATTACAGTCAGAGATTGGCTAGATAAGCCCAGCATCAAGTAGTTTGATTACCTCCGCCTTAACTACCTCTTTCATGTTCGTTTTTAAGCGACGCTGAGGTAGAACAACTGGCTTGAAATTTTCCTCCATCAGAATTTTGTGAGTGCAAAAGGAAGGATTGATCCCTTGAATGTCGGAGATTTTCCAAGCGATGGCCTTTTTGTGCTCCCGTAATATTGCCAACAATCTATCCTTTGATGTGAGGATAAATTAGAGGAGATAATCACGGGGAGTTTGGAATTATCGGCTAGAAATGCATATTTCAAGTGTTCGGGTAGCTCTTTCAACTCCAACAATGGTGGGTCCTCAATGGAAGGTTTGTTATGCCCTACCTGAGAATTTTCGATTTTTTCAAACTCTTTCTGTCATTCTGTTGGTGTATTTTCCTCCAATGCGAGTACAGATTCCCTAAAAAAGAGATTTTCCTCCGCTATACCTGCACTTTGAACAATACAAGTCTCCAAGAATTCGTTAGAAATCATGCTTGGTAATGAATTTGTTATCTCCATATCGATAAGATCAATAGCAAAACAAGAGTCATCTTTATCTATCGTATTTTTCATTGAGGTAGCGATTTTAAAAATGACTTGTTCATCTTCGACTCATAAAATCAGTTTGCCATCATGCACGTCAATGATTGCCTTAGCCGTAGCTAAAAATGGACGCCCTAGGATCAAGGGGACTTCGACATCTGTATGCATATCAAGAATTACAAAATCGACAGGGAAACTTATCGACTTTGACCAAAACATCTTCAACAATGCCTCTAGGATATTTAATGGACCTGTCAGCTAATTACAAGCTCATCCTAGTTGGTTTTGGCTCCCCTAGACCCATTTGTTTGAATAAATCATAAGGCATCAGATTAATGCTAGCCCCTAGATCGGCCAATGCCCGATCAACAGTCAAATTACCGACATGACAAGGAATAAAGAAACTCCTTGGGTCTTTGATTTTCTGAGGTAACTTATTTTGCAAAATTGCCGAGCATTCCTCATTTAATTGCACCATGGATATTTCTTCAAGCTTCTTCTTATTTGAAAGGAGATCTTTTAGGAACTTGGCATATTTTGGCATGTGTGAAAGGGCTTCAACAAAAGGAATATTGATATGCAATTGTTTAAACAAATCCAAAAACTTACCAAATTGATCGTCATGCTTGTCCTTACGCAATCGGCTTGGATACGGGATAGGTGGTTGGAATTCCAGTACCATTTTCTTCGTCTCCTTGAGTACCTGTTCATCTTTTTGTTGTATGGGGGTGGGTCCATCCTCCGGCATCCGTACCTCGTCTAGCTTTGTTCCACTCCTTGGAGTGATTGCTTTTACTTGCTCTCTTGGATTCGGTTCGGTATTGCTAGGTAAGCTCCCTTGTGGTCTTTCGGAGATCATTTTGGCAATTTGGCCAATTTGATTTTCCAAGTTGCGAATGGACGCTTCTTGGTTCCTTAATGATGTTTCGGTGGCCGTGAAATGGGTTTCCGTTGTTTGAACGAATTTGGACAATAAGTCCTCCAAACTTGGTTTTCGCGATTGGAAACCGGGAGGTGCAGACGAATTGGGGAGTGCATTCGGATTAGGCTTCTGTTGACCTTGATTGTCCCAACTAAAGTCCGGGTGCTGACGCCAACCTGGATTATAGGTGTTACTGAAAGGATTATTTTGAAAGGGTCGAGATTGATTACCTAGATAATCCACTTGTTCATGCGGCGGTATCACGTGAGGGCAATCTTGGTGGTTGTGCGATCCTCCACAAGTCTCGCATGAGAAGACTTGTTGTGGTGGTTTTGGAGCTGCCAACCCGTCAATTTTTTGAGTCAGAGCTTCGACCTGCTCGGCTAGCGTAACTACTGCGTCTGCATTGTATACACCCATTGTCCTGTTGGTTTTTCCTCGTACGGATTGCCATTGGTAGCCATTCATGGCCATTCCTTCAATGAGATCTTGGGCGGCTTCGGGTGTTTTATTGTTCAACGTTCCTCCCACCGCCGCATCAATCATTTGTCTCGTTGATGAGAGTAGCCCATTGTAAAATGTTTGGACTTGCATCCAAATGGGAAGGCCATGATGTGGGCATTTTCGCAGCAATTCTTTGAATCTCTCCCAAGTGTCGTACAATGTCTCATCGTCCTCTTGAGTGAATGGAGAGATCTCATTCCTTAATTGTGCGATTTTAGCGGGTGGAAAATACTTCAGAAGGAACTTTTCCGCCATAATGCTCCATGTTGTGATTGTTCCCTTCGGTAAAGTGTTTAGCCATTGTTTAGCCCATCCCCGAAGAGTAAATGGGAATAGGCATAAACGGATGGCATCGTCGGAGACTCCATTTATTTTAAAGGTATCGCAAATTTCGAGGAAATTCGTGATATGATTATTTGGATCTTCGTCCGGTAGGTCGTCGAATTGAACAAATTGTTGCACCATTTGAATGACATTCGGTTTGATTTTGAAATTATTGGTTGCAACAGCGGGCCTTACGATACTAGACGATGTGCCGTCCATAGACGGCTTGGCGTAGTCGTACATGGTTCTTTGTTGTTCATCCGCCATATCGGGATCCTTGCCTTCGTCAATATCCTCCTCGTGGTCTGTACTAATACTTTCCTCTGTGTTGCTACCGGTGGTCTCGCGCTTCCAAATTCAGCGACGAGTAGGCATGCACTGCGGTAAATAAAGAGGATAAGTGTAATCCAAGACTTACAAAGATAGATAAAAAGAAAGACAAATGATGAAATAATAAATAAAAAAATTGATTAAATTAACAAAAATAAGGTGTTCTTAATATTACAATCCCCGGCAACGGCGCCAAAAACTTGATGGCTCAAAAGCTACTCTATAAAATCGTAGGCAAGTGCACCTATCGTTTTGTAGTATAGATTATTGAGTATCGAGTGTCATTCCCACGAGGATTGTAAGTACTAATAATTACCGTCTTTTTGTTATCTAATCTAGCAATTTTCAGAGTTTTGTTTGTTAAAATGGAAAATGAAAAATAGAGAATTTAAAATAATTGCAACTTACAATAAATCAAATAAAAGTAGATTGTAGAATGAGAAATCAAGAGATAGAAATGTGTTGAATGTAAATCCCTCTAGAATATTTTTGTGATTCAACAAGATAAGAATACACCCATAAGCCCTTAAGCAAAAACCAACCTCTTTTAATAAAATCCCATGTTATGTGGACCGTAGAAATTCCCGATTTAAGTTAAACCCTTTCTCAAGGCGAAAAACTCCTAATCTCAAGTTGATTAACTGAAATCTCTTTCTAGTTAAAACCCCCAAAATTGCATTATAACGATTTATGAATTCCCATATTAGGTTTGACCCTAATCCAGAAGATTTATGTCGTCCTATATCTAGGATTGCATGCAATTCTTTTCACTTATATAGATTCTTTCTCACCATAAATCTCTCGATTACCCGATGAGGAATATATATCAAATTAATATACCGGAAATATTAACTTGAATAAAATAAACATGATATAAGTGAATCACACAAGACATGAGAATTTTATTAAAAACATACAAACCTTAATCACAAATCCATTCTAGAGTTCATTACATTCAAACACTAGGAGTTTAGCTACTCATGATTTTGACAAAAGAGTAAATTACACTAGAAGATTTAAGTATTGTAGACATGATGTACTTATCTTTCTCAAAATCTCAATGACTTCTTCCTTGATAGATGATGTTGATCCAAGCCTTCTTCTCCAATGTTGCTACAAGCTTACTCCTCCAAGACCTCTTGATCCCAATTCCACTCAAAATGTTGGACACAATGAATATTTTCTAAGTGTCTATGATGAATACACAATGAATCTCTATATGAATGAATATTACATGAATGAATTTACCAACTCAAACTCTTGGCTTTTATAGGCACCATCTTTGTGAAAGAACACATCAACAAATGCTCCACTTCCATGGTTGTTAGTTGAATCATTGTGTGCACATTCATGGTTGAGTTGGTTGAATCATTGTATTCACATGACAATACTCCACTTCCATTGGTTGAGTTGGTTGAATCATTGTGTCCACATGACAATTGAGGGGATAATGAAGTTTGGTACAGCAAGATGAGGTGTAAAAGTTGCTCAAAGGTTGTCAAAAAGCAAAAGTCTCCATTATTTCCGCCAAAATAAGAAAAGATTTTGAGTTGGAGACAAAACACGGGTCGTGCTTATAAAGCACGGCCTGGCCATGTTTTCTTCGTCATTTGGGAATTTTGGCAGGGTGTGCTTTTAAACACGGTTTGGGCATGTTTTGATGATTGGCGTGGGGAACACGGCCGTGCTTTTGTAAGCACGGCCTGGGTGTGTTTTTTCTGTTTTTCTTGTTTTTCTTCCCTTTGAAGCATGGCCATGTTTCCCAACACACTAGGGGTGTGTTTTGCACGAGATTGAGTCTTCTTGCCTTCTTTTAGACTTTGTTTTTGTTCGTATTTTCATACAAAATCCATACGAGTTTGCTTCAAGTCTTTACCTTCATCATTTAAAACAAGCCAATGTGATTTTTCTTGAATTTATTGATTAATGAACTAAAAAGTTAAAGAAATTATCTAAAAAGAGCTATAAAAATGTGAAAAAAAATGCACTTATCACTTATCTATATGGCTCCCGGGTATGAGCATAAACTATCTAAAATTTTCAAAATCAAAGTCTTATCAAATACTTCTCGATACGAGCATAAACTATCAATGAAGCTCATTGATACGAGCATAAACTATCAATAATGCTCCATGATAAGAACATGAAATAATGCTCCCTGACACGAGCATAAAAATGTCGAATGAAGACTCCTTGATTCGAGTTTAAACTATCACTATTTGATGACTCCTTGATACGAGTATAAACTATCTTCAAATCCAAATTCAAATCAAGACTCATTGGCACGAGTATAAACTGTCTATAAATTCAATTTTAAGTGAAGACGTCTTAACACGAATATAAACTGTTTGCAAATCCAAATCCAAATTCAAATTCAAAAACTCCTTGATAAGAGTATAAACTATTTACAAATCCAATTCACATGAAGAACTCCTTGATAAGAGTATAAAATATCTAAAAATCTCATTCAAATGAAGAACTCCTTGATAAGAGTATAAACTATCTACAAATCCAAATTTAAGTGAAAAGCTCACTAACATGAGCATAAACTATCTATGTGCTTCAAATTGATCTCCAGTGAAATACTTTCACGATTCATTCACTCCAAGACATGATGTCCATAAATAAATCACGAAGAGACATTTGTAGACACCTAAATTCACTGTCAAATATTACCAAGGGTCAAAATCTTCAATCTTGGCAATCAAGACAGTATCGTGCAAATAAGGAAGTTATTACTAATGTGTTGGTAAATAAATCAAGTCAGATCAAATCAAATCAAAATCTTTTGATTATAGCAAGATATGCAAGGTAAATCATGATCGGCCAATCAAATCGCCCCATTTCATACGGCAATTACGACAAGAATCTTAATCCACCACCTATAAATAAAGGTATTTTTCATAATTTATAGACACACAAATCCTAGAGAAGAAGTTTAAGCAAGAGGCAGAATTCTATCAACTCAAGAAGTCCAAATCAAGTAAGTCCACGATCTTCAAGGCGATCATCGCGGATTCGCTTCAAATATAGCGTTTAATTCGAGATTAAGTTGTCAAGCCCTCGAATTAAACATTGTTGAAAATCAAATTCAAGCTCGAAGGAGATCAAGCGTGGAATCTACTTTCGAAAATTCAAATATTATTCTTGAAGAAAATAATGGGAGGAATTCAAGAGATTGTAACTCAAAATTTTCATTTTATTTAAATAAATTCATTTTGTACAATTTTTCTTGTTTGTTAATTTTTATAAATATGAAACTTTTGTTACAGTGGTTTAGTCCATGAGACATTTTTTGTACATAGAGGATAGTAGACTATAAAGTACTGATACGAGTACGATATGATACGGGTATGAGAATATGTTATGTTTGAAATATTAAGGATACTCGTACGATATATATATATATAATTATATTTTTGTATTATTAAAAATATAGATGTAATAAATATAGTAAAAAAATATTTCAATCATAAAAAACTAAAATTTTCAAATGCTCAAATCCTAAATGAGACAATTCGCATAGACAAATAGGATACATGCTAAAAATTCCATCTAGAATAATTTTTTCCTATTTCTATATATGGATTTATAAGAATTAGTATGAATGTGACTTTTTTTTTCAAATTGGGATATTGCTTGGGGCGAAAACGATAGAGGAAAAAACATTAAATCTCCCGAACTATGCAGTTTTTTGCACTTTACTATATGAACTAATTTTCTTTACACTTTACCATACAAACTATACAAGTTTTGCATTTTGCCCTATAGTGGTCATCGCTGGTGGAATATTCTCCGAATATTTCGACACGTTCCCTCCACGTGAGTGCAAAACTGTCTTTTCCTAAAATTACAAATGAAGTACTTACACTTTACCATCTGAACTTTGTCAAAAATTTCATTTTGTCATCTGAACTTTGCACAATTTTCACTTTGCCATTTCAATGTAAGAAAATTAAAAATATTATGTGTATATACATTTATTTATCCTTTTTTTAAAAAATTATTCATAAAAGGATATTTACCTTAGTAAAATATACTATCAATGTTATTATTTTAGAGTTTAGGTTTATGATTGAGGTGGGTATAAATATCATTGATATCAATTGGTGGTTTAGACATCTTTGAATTGTTCTAAGGTTTAGAATTTTTTTATATTGATTTCACCCCAATTTTATAATGTGATGTTGCTTTATATATGTACTTTTAATTCTTAGTTTAATTCTTAATTTCATATTAAAAACTTGATTATAATGTTAAAAATTTATTTTTGTTTTTCGTAAATTCAAATAATTACACACTTGTGAGACAACTTTGGTCGATTACCATACTACATTGCTCTCGTACTCTTACAAGTAGAGGTTAAACTCAATAGGTATTTATTGAACGAAAAAAAAAACATAATTGAACAGAAAATTCGGTCCACATCGTGTGCTGAATATTGTACCAAAATAATCAGTTTGGCTTAAACTTTTATCATACTTTTTTTTTGTATTTCAGTCGGTACTTTGGTAAATCAAAAATGCAAAAAAAAAAAATAAAATAAAATAAAAATTGTAATCATAATTATAATATCTATTTAGTATTTCTTAAATTTTAGTATGCAAAAAATAAATTATAATGCAAAAATAAGTAATATATACAAGAATATATATAATATAAAAGTAAATTTTGTATATACTAAATTTTCTATTTTGATTCTCTCATAATATGGTTTAAACTTATTTTTGTGTTAATTTATGTATTACATAACATAAATAAATATATATACACATAATTTTTTTAAAATTTCTTAAACTGATATGGCAAAGTGAAAATTGGGCAAAGTTTAGATGGCAAAGTCAAATTCTTAATAAAGTTCAAATTGTAAAGTGTAACTACTTCTGTTTGAATTTTAGGTAAAGATTGTTTTGCCCTCACGTGGAGGGCGCGTGCCGAAATATTTGGAGAATATTCCACCGGCGATGACCGCTATAGGCCAAGTGCAAAACTTGTATAGTTTGTATGGTAAAGTGTAAAAGAAATTAGTTTAGATAGTAAAGTGCAAAAATCGCATAGTATGGGGGGTTTAGTGTTTTTTCTCTAATTAATATATAATTCATTTTATATATGTTTATTTAATATTGATTGTCCAATGGGCTCTTAATAAATAAATCGGCCTAATGGTATCTGAAATGGTCCATAGACCAAATTCTCCTACATGGCCTACGGGCCCCATCTCCTATGTATCAAAAGGTCCCTCATATTATCTGCAAGTAAATTAATTCATGATCCTCCTACGCATTTTTAATACAGTATTCGTATACTATTTTAATCTATAGTTCACCGTGCTGACTTGAGTGTCAGAGGGGCCTCCTTAGGCCCCAGTGACGCCCCTAACATTTGCGTACGTATATAGGCAAGTTCCGAGTCAAAGGATTTTCCATCTCTCGGAGAAGAAGACTTGAAGATTTTCCCACCGGGAAGAAGAAAATAAGAAGACATCCCCTTGGGGAAAGGATTGATGTGAAGACTTCCCTCCCGGGAAGAGGATTTTGTCAACCCAGTTGACTTGGAGTAATCTGCTCTAAAAAGTAGCATCATTTTGGCGTCGTTCGTGGGAACAGAAAAAGCGCACAAAGACGCAGACCCGACCTCAAGCACATGGAGTAATAGGAAATGCCATCAAGAAGGTGGGAGGCCATCTACCTCTCCACCGAAAGGGCATCGCCTCCCCCGTAAGAAGAAAGGGCACCTCCACCTCTATCCGTAGGAGCTCCACGAATTGAAGAAATTTACCTGCTTGTTGGAAGGATGCCACATCCCGCGCGGGAAGGAAGGATGTTACCACCGCTGCGCGGAAAAGTGGTTTGCCCCCTGAAGTTCACCTGACCCGGGAAGCTAGCCTTCCAAGCTCTATTGGATGAAGCCGCTGGGAATACTTTGAAGAGTCAAGTTGTGGCCCGGAGACCGCCACGGGCTCTACCCACCATAAAAACCTGACCTAAAAGGTCAAGGAATAAGAAAATAAGGACGTGACTAAAATCGTGAAGAGTTGCCACTGACTGAAGTCCCATCCTGTTGGTTGTGGATTTGGGAATCAACAAGATGAACTATCACATTGAAGAAGAGAGGCCAACCCCCTCCTCCAGGAAGGACGTTGCCTCTGCTAAGACCAAAAAGGGACGCCTCTTCCTCCTCCTGGGACTGTTGAAAAAATCCAATTAACACGAAGAGCCCTATAAGCCCTGTTCGAAGAAGCTGATCGAGTTGCTTCAAGGAATCATGTTGTGGCAGAAGCTGCGGGTAGACCTTTCCGTGAGATGTTGAAGACCCCAACCTTGGGAAGAAGATAAAATAAATGGACTTGGAAAAAATCAAGGAGACCAACCCACTCTCGCTGGAAGAGAAGCTGGAATGGAGCCTAGCACTCCCAAGTCCACATTCACAAGCCCACAGAAGAGTCGCAGGCGGTAAAATATCAGTCAAGCCAACTCGCGAGCCACCGCTATAGGAAGGAAGTTTACTGGCCCCTTCCATTCAGGCCAAGTCATTGCCCTCGTACATCTAGATCTCCAGCCTCATGGAGTATAATGAGACCAGAGATCCACCAAAAGCACTTAAACAAACTCCATGCAAAGGCAAATCTCTACACTAACTTGGTTTATTAGCTCCCAGTTAGGTCAATCACGGGGATGGACAAACTCACTACTGCATTCGCACGATGATTCTTCATCAAAAGAAAGTATTCAACGACCATGGCTCATCCTTTTCAACTGAAAGGAAAGTTACTGCAAGACTTTACGAAGTGATTTGTGGAAGCCGCAGGCTCCAAAGCCGGGAACACCAAGCAAGCCGGCAGATCGTTGAAAAGATATAAGGATAGACTCCTCCTTTTAGAGGGACGCCATTCAACAACTCAAAGAGTCAAGGGCGCTGCCTAGCCAAAAGAGCACCCTTCCACAATATCCTCCTCTTGAAGGTTCTGCTCACCAGATAAGTCCGAAGAACCCGGGAAGCTCTCCAACTTAATGAAACTACCTGGAATATTGTAAGACATCAATGCTCCCAGAACCGCACGAGGATATCCCTGGGCTCCGCGTGCTGCATAAAGACCCCTCGTAAAGGCACCTGCCGTTGCAGGCTGCAACAATAGTTGCATGAAGAATGACCCTCATTCGACTAGAACGAAAGAGAGGAAAATGAACTTGAGAACAATCATACACCAAAGAAGCCATCACATTGATGGAGGACAAACAAACCTTGAAGTCCAGAAAAGGATAGGCACAAACTCTCCTCGACGCTCGGGCTGAGAATCCAAGAGCCATCCAGACTAGTCAAGCTATTTCGAGAACAATCAACCCTTTACAGAAAGACAAAACTCCCCAGACAACATGTCGATGAACCATACTTAGCAGGGGAAAGATCCGTGAAAACTCCATTCATTGGAGAGGTACACCCCAACACAAAAGGTGAAAGAAATGCTCAACTCATTGGGGAAGGCGAAGACTCCATAGATGAAAAAAGTTGAACCATAAAGGATTCAACCCAAGAACCTCTACCTTTGGGAATCAAGACTTCCAACCTCCTGGAGCACGACGGAACTGGAGATCCACGGGAATAATTAGACAAATTCTATGCCAAGACAGGTCTCCATGACATGACATATGCCTCCTACTGCAAGCAGTTCTCCATCAATAGAAAGTGCCCCAAGACTATCGCCCATCTCTTTTAGGTGAAGCAAAAGGAAGGAGAAACATTATGTAAGTTTATGAAATAGTTCGTGGAAGCCGTCAATGAAGTTGCCAACGTCCAGCATTAGACATTGGCCAAGATATTACAGCAAAATCTCTACCAGAGGCGTCTGAAGAAATCCCTGTCCAGGAAGCCTTTCTCCAACATGGATGAGTTATTGAGCCAAGCGTAGAAACATATTCGAGTGAAAGAGTCCACCAAACCTGAACCTGGTGCCAAGCGCAAGTCCTAGGAAGACAACAAGAATCAACCTCGGAAGGGTTCGAGAAAAGACCATGTTCCAAGCTACACACCTCTCAATGCTCCAATAAGCGAGAGACCGATGGCCGCCCTAAGAAGGGATCATGGATACACCACAACCACTGAGGAGCAACTCTACACGGGCACACTCCAATTTGTACTGCAGATACCATAGAGACAAGGGGCACACGACCGATGACTATTTCATTTTAAAGAATAAGATAGAGCAACTTGTCCAAAAGGGCCACCTTAAGGACTACATGACAGAGACCGCATGAAGAGGAACCTCAATAGGACCAGTGCCGCTCAGGCACCTGCAGAGATGAGAGACGTGATACTCACATAGGGATGGCAATGGGGCGGGGCGGGTATCTCAATACCTAGACCCGCCCCGTCTCCTCTATGGGGATGGGCGAGGCGACCCACCACGGGTCGCGGGGCGGGGGCGGGTCGCCCCGTGTTGAATTTTTTTATATTTTATCTTATATTTTATATATTAATAATTTTTTGCTATTATATTTTGTATTATAATATATTGTTTATAAAATTTGTCATTATATATGTTAAATATAATATTAAATACATAAAACTATATTATTTTATAAAATATACATATAAAATATACATTAAATATATTAAAAAAATAAAAAATAGCACGGGGCGGGTACCCACGGGGCGGAGGTGATACCCGGACTCGCCCAACCCCACCATGGGTCAGGGGATGGGGTAGTCCGGGTACCCGTTGGGGCGGGTCATTTTGCCATCCCTATAATCACGTAGTCAGAGTCATCAATATGATGTTCGAAGGAACAGAAGTAAAAGATGCTAGGAGCACTCTCCGAGAATGCATCAAGAAGCAGAGGGGACGTCCAAATGATCGCCCGGGAATGTTATGTTGCCACTCTAGAGATGAGCAAGCTTTCTCAATTAGATAGTGAGGGCGACGCCCAATCTTGGGAGTCACAGATCTCGCAAGCTACCGCAGACACCCGCTTTGATGTTATGAAAGCAGTTAATGGTTATATATGGCCAATGTTAATGACCATTTGGGCACTCTCCTCAACACACCCCATCTTTCCGGCTAAAGTCCTGGGTGGGGAGGGCCTTCTCAAGGGGTCCTCATAAATATCCTCATCTGGCTAAGACTCTGGAGGGGAAGGCCTCACCCGGCTAAGACCTCGGGTGGGATGAACCCTTCCAACTAGGACCCCAGATGAGAGGGGCCTCCTCACAGAGGTCCCAATAATTCACCTCCTCCGGCTAAGACCCCGGAGAGAAAGGCCTCACCCGACTAAGATCTTGGGTGAGATGACACCTTTCAGATAAGACCCCGGATGGGAGGGACCTCCTCATGGAGGTCCTAGTAATTCACCTCCTCCGGCTAACACCCCGGAGGGGAAGGCCTTACCGGCTAAGACCCCAGGTGGGATAACCCCTTTCGGCTAAAACCCCGGATGAGAGGGGCCTCGTCATGCAGGTTTTAGTAATTCACGTACTCTGGCTAAGACCCCGGATGAAGGGGCCTCCTCGTAAGAGTCCCCGTAAATTCTACTCCACGATAAAAATGTGCAAGAAAAATAAGGCGAAAAAGCTAATACATGTGGATGAGAGATCAAAGTGCTAAAGCAAAAAATTATGAAGGAAGCTCCAGAAGGGTGCCTTCTCAAGACTCCGAAAGGCACCCCATGAGTTCAAGAGGGCGCCTACTCCGAGCCTTGGAAGGACACCTCGCGAAATATTCTTCTCTGGCGAAAAAAAAGGCAAAAACTCTAACACCGGGAGGAAAGAAATAGAAGCAATGGAGTAGTAACTGAAGAAAAGCTCTCAAGAAAAGTACCCCCCAGGGCTCCAGGAGGGTTCCCTCTGCTTACTCGAGAAGGGCGCCTCTGGAGCTCGAGAAGGGCGGCCTCATGTAGCTTCAGAACAAGTAATTTCGGTTATTCCGAAGAAACTAAAGCTTACCTCCAAAGAGAAAGATCCACATCAACGTGGAAAATGAATAAGTCTCTCACCAACAAGAAGTCATATGCAAATACTACAAGTAAAACATGATAAAAGAAAGCAGATAGGCATAAGGAAAAACATCCGTATAGCGTGAGTGCAACGACATATCATCCGGCCTCATGGGGCGAAGAAACACATCAAGACCAAAAGAGAAAGAGAAATATCCAAGTACGTGAAGCAAGCCCTAAATAGGTGGACAGGAGTTAAGGGCCATCAGGCCAAGAAATAACTATCACTACTCAAGTAGGGGGCGCGTCATCTCTATCAGCAGCATCAGCCTCTCAAGGCTCATCTCCATCGCCTCCAACATCGTCAGGAAAATCCTTCAAGGCCTTGACCACTCTATCATCCTTTTAATCAGAGACACCACATTCCAAGATGTCAATCAGCTCGCTAGAAGTCTTTCCACTCTGCCGTAGAAGTTTCTGGCTATGGCGAACCGCTCTATCCAAGAAGACCCTGGGTGGGAAGACCCCTTTCGGCTAAGACCTCGGATGGGAAGGGCCATCTCACAAGGGGGTCCTAGTAAAGATTTTCCTCCTTGGGCTAAGACCCCGGAGGAAGGGGCATCCCAGCAAGAATCCTCGTGAGTTCTTCTCCATGATGAAAATGTGCAAGAAAAAGGCGAAAAAGCTAACACATGCGGAGAAGAGATACAAGTAGAAACTTGGAAGAAGCTCTAGAAGGGTGCTCCCTCCGAGCTCCAGAAAGGGTGCTCCATCCGAATTTGAGAAGGGTGCTCCCGATGGGCTCCGAAAATGATAAAGTAAGACACAAGTATCTCCGGCCACTCCAGAGGAATTAAAGCTTCCTTCTAAAAGAGAAAGGTTCATCTCTACACAAATAAAGAACAAGTCCCCACGGACAAGGAATCAGAAGTTAAACTCCCGAGAAGATGAAGGAACGTGGGAACAGAAGATAAACCAAAGTTCGGGATATGACTTGAAGCATACGAAAACTCAGGAAAAGATGGGGAAAATCGCAAAAGAAAATGGGCCGGGGGCTTGGGATGCCCCCCGGGGGTGCACCCTTGTGTCCGCCCGAGAAGGGCGCCAAAGGGGCGCCCTTGCCCACTCTAGGGAGGCACCTTGGGGCGTCATCTACAACTCATAATTCTCTCATCCATATCTTCGCTTGACGCACTCCAACTATCCATGGTCTCTCACCTCAACTTTCAAGAAATTTCCTAAATCTTCTTCAAAGCGAAAAATTTCAAAGTTGAAATATAGACAGAGAAAATTTACTTCTGGAAGACATGGTCAAAGGCTCTCCTTTCAAGCGTCCTCGTGCAAAAGCAGTCAAAGATCCTAAGGCAAGACAAGAGGCGCAAGCAGGACAAGCCAGACACAATACCGGTCTAGCTCTCGCACTGCTTCATCCCTCCGCAACACTGGAGCTGGAGGGGCTTGTGTTGGGGTAAAAATGGTATTTAATTAATTAATATATAATTTATTTTATATATGTTTATTTAATATCAATTGTCCAATGGGCTCTTAATAAATAAACCGGCCCAATGGTGTCCGATATGGCCCAGAGGCCAAATTTTCCTACACGGCCCACGGAGCCCATCTTCCAAGTATAAAAATGGTCAATCATATTATTTGTAAGTAAATTAATTCATAATCCTACTACACATTTTAATTTAGTATTCGTTTACTATTTTATTATGTCGTTCACCGTGTTGACTTGAGTGTCGGAGGGGCCTCCCTGGGCAATCCCCAGGAACTCCCCTAACATTTGTGTACGTGTGCATGCAAGTTCCCAGTCGAAGGATTTTCCAGCTCTCGGAGAAGAAGACTTGAAGACTTCCCCCTTGGGAAGAAGAAGACGAGAAGACATCACATCGGGAAGAGGATTGACGTGAAGACTTCCCTCTCGGGAAGATAATTTTGGTTAACCCAATTGACTTGGAGTGATCTGCCCTAAAAGCAGCATCAAATATCTAGGTCGATATTTTATCCATAGAGTATAAGATAAAGTATTGAGTATCGGATAAAGTATTGTGTCTAATACGTATCCGATATGTGTACGTCATCCCCACAGAAGTGTCCGTATTTCCTAGATAGTAGGGGAGAGAATATACACTCATATGAGATCGAAAGATACACGTACTCATATCAGATCGAACTCGAGTGAATCGTCCTGATATCACAAACTTATATCACGGAAGCATAAGTTGATCCCATGATGGTTGGTTTTACAACAATTAGAAATTTTTTAATTTATAACCCCACCCACCAAGTCACCAACAAGCATAAATAATTTTTTTTTTTTGGTCAACAAACATTAAGAAAATACTATAAATCCTTACATATTCTTATTTCTAGCACATTCTTTCATCTATAAATTTCACAAAAAATATATAAACAAATATAATCTCGTTCTTATTTCTTTGTATTATCTTCACTGTTATTCTTTCGTTCAAATATAGTTTTCATTTTCTAATGTTTAGTACATTTTTAATTTTCTGTTTAAAATAAGTACAATCTCAAAATCTCAATACAAAAATATCAACGATGCCCTAACTAAACGCATCCATGACCATGATCCATATACAAATTTAGGTTTATAATTAAAGGGTTATTTTCAGTTTTAGTACCTCAATTATACCTACTTTTTGGTTTTAATCTCAAGGTTTCAGTTTAATCAGTTTTAGTACCCAACGTTTTGAGTTTTAATCAATTTGGATACCTTACATTAAATAGTTTTAAAAACCGAGGATGATTGTAAAGGTTTTTCAAACTTTTGAATATATCAGTTTTGGTACCTTATGTTTACTTATTTGTCAAAATTGGTCCCTAGATATTTCAATTATTATTCAAAGGACCTAATCTTTTCAATACTCAAACTCTTTCACAGTGGCCACAAAATGGTATCGAGCCCAGGTTTATTAAGAACTTTTGGTTATATTTATTATATTTATGTAATTAACAATTGGTGAGAGAATTATCTCCGAGAATATGGATCCCAGGACAATTGTCCGAGATGTCGCCGTACAGACATATCGTCAAATTTTGACGATGTATGCACAAGAACACCTTGACCAGGTTTCATATTGGGAATACCAACATGGAGAAAAAGAAACGGCGAGGAGCCGAAGCGGGGAAACCTTAAGGCAATGCAAAATGCGAGCGAATATTATAGCGATTCGGATGCTTAACTGCACCTATATGTTCACTTGATGAACCTTCAAGAAACGGTTCATGAAAACTCCCATCGAAACAATGATTCCTAATGGAGTACCCGAGTGGAACGAGATACTTCCCAGACAAATCTAAGTTCTCCGAAGATCTTAGAAAGTCGGAAAGACGGTGCGAGTTATGGCAACCGCCATATTCATCTACCAAAGACAAGTTCATCGGATCGAACCGGATGGAGACGATGGTGAAATATCGAAGGAAACTCTTGAACTCCTTCATGATATTGAAAAAGCGAGTCAAGAACCGGAGGACGGGCCGAGTTCTTCCGGAGGAAAGAAGCGTATAGATTTCGGACGCACCCTATTTACACCAAAAAGTGAAAACCAATTAAAGTCATACGAAAGATGACGATGAGGAGAAGCTCATTGCTCTAATCAAAGGAAAATCCATCAAAAATTAAAAAAGATGGATATAGAAAAGATGAATCTTAAAGATCTACATGACCTTGCGAGAATCCTTTGCGGGATTAGGAATTGTAGATTTAAAGATGAACACAGGAGATGGAACATTGGTCACCTATGATCCAACAGGAAGACCGATTCCACCACCACCACCAGCTTAATCCTAACGTCGAAGAAAGAAATGCGGGTTCGCATAATAGAGCTCGGGGCGAAAGGATGCCACATCTTTGCCGGGATTTCACGACCGGAAATGATCCACTTTCAGGGACAGGAGGTCGAAACCCTCTTGCAGGAACTCGACAATCTACCGGAAGGCCGAATGTGTATCAGACGCCTTATGGAAGATCGCACCTTGACCCAATACATCCATATGGGTTGATGTTAAATCTGGATATCCCAGATTTTAAAAATAGAGAAGTTCTCATTGATGAATGGGCTTGACTATGAGAATTTCAAAAGAACCTCGATCTTACAAAGGATTCATTCATTTTACTCCTTAAAATGAGTCTTGAAGGATCGGTGAAGATTGCCTGGGATATGACCGATGCTAGTACAAAAGGTTCGGTCACATCAGGAGAATCACTTAAAGGAATTGTCGATGGCATGGCTAAGCTATTCAAAATCCAGTTCATCGGCACAGGTTATTTCGAGGGATTAGAGGATGAAAAAAGAAAGAGATATAAACAAGCCCTCTATAGTCTTGAGTTACATGATATTTGTCATATTGACGAATATATCAAGTTGTTCACCGAATACCGGTGGAAATCCAAGATTGAAGAAAAGGAAGTTGCCATTATTCTTTGCCAAGATTCCGAGTCCCCTGGAGAGAAATGCTTATCGGGAATACAAGGATGGAGCGGAAGTAGAAATCGTGGCGAAAAATGTCTTTCCTAAAGGCCAAGTTATCGAATGGTGTTACCAAGCACTCTATACAGAATTACAAGAGATTAAGAGGAATTAACAAAGCGGTTCCTCTATGTTGTGTGGATAATGACATCCCAACAATGGTGGGAGGTCAACCAAGCGCACAAAAAAAGAAGGAGCGAAGCCATCCATACCGCCGAGGAAGCAATAACAAAAGAAACAGATCTTCATGGAGACCTAGAAGGTTACGGTCAAAACAGAAAGCCGGTTACAAATCGGGGCAAAGACCAAAGACCTGGCGGGGAGTAGAGCCTCTTCATCGGGTTCTAATCAAGCAAGTACGATAGAAACCAGGAAGGAGAACTTTCGAGGCGAGCTCACACCGGGGCAATGAAAGTTTCAAAGATCAGTAATTGCTGGACATGCGAGGCAAGGGCATATCTCAACAGTTGCCCAGGACAATCAAAGACGAGTCGAGTCGATTCGAGGCTACACCGAGATCGAGGAAGGCATCTATTATCAAGATTTGATCCAGTGTATCAATTTGAGGATATACCCTCGGATGAAAGCATCTATGAAGAAGAAATCTATTCTCGACGATGGGAAGTGACTCCGATTCGAATCGAGTGAAGAAGAAATTCTTCAGCAGACGGTCAGAGAGGATATGTCGGGATTCCTCTCTCACACTATGGTTTCTCATAAGACTCTTATGAGAATTATGAAGAAAGATCCAAAGCTTCATATATATGATGGATTTACAATCGGAGCTATGGAAAAGGCTTTAGATAAGATTGGTTTTCATAATAGAAAACACGAAATTATCCACAGGGTAACAACCGGAGAATTTGCCATTCCGATGGAGTTTACTGGTAATCTGATCGAGATGCAGTTGGTCCCTATTAGAGAAATCCAGGAGATCAAAAGCAGAGTTAAAAGAGAAGTTGCAAATACACTCTCATGGATTCATATCGGAGCCATAAGAGTCATTATTAAAGCAACATTCAAAGAAGGAATAGATTCGCCACTCAATCTTGCTATTTTTGACAAGCGAATCTCACATCTCAAGGATTCATGCCTTGGAGCGGTTACATGAAATTTGTATGCAGGAAAATTAGCATTCAATGTCTATCCAAGGATTGCATACAATTTGGGAGATCGAGATTTTAATCGAGACCTAACCCTTCATCGAGATTTCAAAAGAGTCGATTTGATGAAAGAAGGAAATAGGCCTTATTCGATCACATACAAGATTTCCTATGCTCTCTCGAATACACATCATTCTGAAGTATTCCTGAGAAAGGAATTTATTGAAGTCCCAAGAATCTTTGAGGACTTTGCCAGGGTGTTTCTACCAGAAATCATTGAGTCTCCAACTATAAAGGAGATTGATATGATAATTCAAGATCAACCAGTCTTCAACAAAAGTCAAAGTCTCAGAGTTGAGCCAAGAAGGATGTCTTTCCAGCAGGACAGAATGGTGAGTAGGAGCCATTGGGAAGAGAAGAGACCAAGTACAGTTCAGCGCATCCCCGATGTTTTCAAAACAGCAGGAGAGCTGAAATGTCCAGAAGGTTGGTGAGAAGTTGAAGTAATATTCGACATCACTCAAAAGGATAATATTTTTCCTTGTGATGTTCTATATTATCTCCAACAACCAATAGTTGGGAGGTATCAATGAAGCCTGAAGATAGGAGAAATTGAGCTGACTATCTCAGGAGTTGCGGGAAAGATCCCAGAGCAATTAATACTGGGAATTGAATTTCATGAGGATCATAAACCTTGGGAAAGATTACAAGACGGAATGGAGTTCACAGTGGCAGATAAAAGATATAGAATCAGATGACCACTAGTCCATTCTCCATATACATTTCTATCGGAATGTTATATGTTGAATACAAGGCCGAGTATTTCGCCGCCTATATTGATTCAGTGCGAGAATATGTACTTGCAAAGCGGATGTTTTTCCTAAAGAAATTGGAGAAGATTTAACTGACTATTGCGGGAAGAGATTTCTCAAAAAGAATTCTTATTCTTAACGAGAGAATTAAACAAGCGAAATCATGATCGGAGGCGCGGGCGGTACCCCGTGGTACAAGCGAGAACGCCACCAATCTATTTCCATGATGCGAGTGCCGATGTTTTGCTAGGGAACAATTTCCTACAAACATTCAAGCAGTTTACACAGGAAAATGAGACAAGAAGACTTATTTTCACAACCTTGTGTGATCATAAGATCATTGTCCGTAGATCTGGGGAAGCATTTTGAGAAAAATGCCTATTAATTTTCGCGACAAGCGTGGTGATGAAGCCAAACTCCAAAATCCAAAAATGGCGGATCGAAGGAAATTTGGTGAAGCTTTATTATCCTATAGACAATTTGGTTCTCAAAAGGATAAGAAGCTTTGGGATAATAACTTGTATTCATTCAGAGTACAAGGGGAAGAACGAGTTACTCCAGAGGCTATTGCAGATTTGATGATGAGCCTAATGGAGAATCCTTAGAGTGATGTAACCATTGAAGAACAAATATCACTCGAGGATATCAAGAAGAAAATCCAAAGGAATTATAATGAAGATCCTTTGGCGTGGTGGGACAAGAACGAGCTCAAAGCATTCTTGAAGGTAAAACCAGGAAAGGAGTACGAGTTCGTGAGATTCAAACCCATCCTTATGAATCAGGAAGATCGTGAGGATATGCAAAAGATACTTAAGGAACATCTTGACCTTAAGTTAATTTCACCAGGAGTTTCTCCATACAAAAGATCCGAGGATTCTTAGTCGAAACCATGGAGAAATCAAAAGAGGAAAGCGAAGACTTGTTATTAATTACAAAGGGATTAATAACATTTTGGAGTTCGACGGATACTACATCCCAAGTAGAGAACATCACGGTTAATCGTATCAAAGGTGCCAAGATATTCTCAAAATTCGATGCAAGTCCGGATTTTGCAGTTAAGATGGAGGAAGAAAGTAAGAAGTTTACTGACTTTCTCCACACCACGGGGGACACTATATTTGGAGCGTGATGCCGATGGGATTGGCTAACGCACCCCAAATATATCAAAGAAAGATGGATAATCTCTTCAAAGATTGTTCTTAGCGGCTGCAAGGGCCTCTCCTCCAGGCCGCATCTCCTACGATGCAAAAAGGGGCGAATAGAGAACGGGGCTCTAACCCGGAGGTTATGGATTCAAGTACCATAATCACAAGTGTTGCGGTGATGCATCCCCGAGGTGTACAAAATCATGCTTGAAGGTTGAAGCTCCGTGTCACAACCCGAGTCTTCAAGTCAACCCAAAGACCTGCGGGGTAAAGAGGGGAGTTGGATCTTGGGCCACAGAGGCAAATCTAAGGTCCAAACTGACGAGATTAAGATTTCTCCAATGCAGGTATATCAACGACAATGGGAGAAATTGATTACAAGAAGAGGTATTAACCCTGAAAAAACAATGGTTGATATCTCAGGCAAATATCCTAGAGTTTGGATGAAACCAGGAAGTCATCCAAATGAAGTACAGGAATGGTATACATTTGGAGCTCTAGCTTCAATATATATAGTATCACCAGGATTCCCCGAAATTTCAAAATTACCAAAATGGATAGGGGAAGCAGTCTACGAGACTTGGGCCAACATTCCACATTTGGCCAAAGGAGACATTTTGGAACTGTATTTTATCAGTGCAACTCCCGAACCAGCAAAGAAAGGCTTTAATGAGGCTTTTCATTTTATCAAGCTAAGAAGACCGGATGGGAATGCTTTAAAATTTATTAAGGCAGCTTCACCGGAAGAAGTACCAATGTTAGTAGGAGCATTTTCTGAAGATGAAGCTTCTACCCGACGAGCATGGGGACTTTGGGTTTGTCTAACAAAAATGGACAAAGTCAAATATCCATTCAAGTTCTTCCGAGAATTGAAGAAATGGATCTTTCCTTTTGAATTCGATGATGGATCAACCACGATTTGCGGAGGAACTCTTGAAACTAAAAGGAGAATTCTCTGGGGGAAAACAAGATTCCTAGCGAGCAAAGAAACTTACCGAAAATTTTGTAACATGGCGCATGTTGGCCGTTGGATCGGCCAGGATCATCAAGCATGCCCGACGAAGGAACCCGAGTTTGGGAAAGGTTTCCGACCCAAACCCGACCGAGCGAGGACCATACAACCGGAAAGGACAAGGGCCCATCTCACAAGACGCGTTTTCCTCGGGGACCACGCAGACCAACTTTTAAAAGATTCCCCCGACAACCATCACATGGGCCGAGTCACGCGGAAAGAAGAAGGAAAGGCAGGTGGCGAGCAATAATTCGAGGAGTATGACGTAAGCGGTGGCGTCTTACATCTCAACAAGATTTGAAGTCCGAATTTCAAGTCCTGACTTACCTCTATAAATGCGGGATTTGAAGGAAGGCGAGGACATCGAACATTTCCCTTAGTTTTCTTATAATAAAATCGAGAGAAAAATTTGTAATAAGTTTGAGTGTTTTAGTTTTTAAGTTTATGTATTTTAGAGTGCAAGCCTCGTATATGAGAGGCTAAACAAGTATTCTCCTCCCAAAAGGAGATTACTAATGTAATAAATATTTCAATAAGTTTTTAATAAAAATGGGTTTTCTGCTTCAACATGTCTTTATAATGTTCCATTAATTCATCCCGTTTAAGAATTACTTATACGCCGGGTAGAAACGAACCAGAGTCTTCTTTGAACGATTCTTTGAAGGAGTCGGATAACTTGCGATCATCTTCCCGAGGTGAGGTTGAGCAGTGAGGAGCCATTTGTCAAACGATCTCGGGGCGGCGATTTTTCCATTGGTGGTGTTGCGAGCCATCTCACCCTGTCTTTGTTTGGTCAAAGAAGGTATGAATTTTAAGGGATTTATTAATTTTACGGAAGCGTGTTGGGCTGATATGGTCGTAATGGACTATTCCCATTATTGTTGCATAAGTAAAAGTTTGGAGTCTTGAAAGAGATTTATTATAAAACATTAGAGTCAAAATTAACGAGGTTGTTCTAAGTTTGAAACCTCGCTATAACATGTTAAATTGTTAGAGATAACGGAGAGTTAACGGAAAAGTACCAAAAGTGATTAATTTTATGAACATTAGGTACCAATCTTGATTAGGTTGAAAACAGGGGTATTGAAAGTGAAATTGGGGCATAGATTGGGTATCAAAATTGAAATTATCCCATAATTAAATAAATAAACAGGAAAGGAAACAAGTAATTAATTTAAGAGTTTAAAGGGGACTTTTAGGAGAAAAATGGAAACGAGTGTGGATTTGGCAGACCCAGCGTGGAACTGGAGACTCGCCGCGACTCGCACTCCGACACTGCAATTAGCTTCTTCTTTTGAATGAATTTACTCAGCACAACCGCAGCATCGGAGAAATTGTATTACAGTCGAGGAGATTTTGGCATATCATGCGTTGTGGTGGTGGATTGAGGTGGAGAGCTTTACACACCTGGATTCGAGATTATGACAATCTTCAGTGGCTCGCCCTCAATCTGATCTACGCTCAGATTGGCTGCGCATTGGTTGGATCGCTCGGCCCAATCTACAACGGTGTATTGCTTTTTAATTTGGGGATTTCATTGTTCGCGCTCGTCGCCATTGAAAGCAGCAGTCAGAACCTCGCCAGAACATACGCCGTTCTCCTCTTCTGTTCCATTTTCCTCGACCTTTCATGGTTCTTTATTTTCTCGTATCATATCTGGTACCAATTCCATCATTTCTGTTAATTTTAGGATATAATTACACGATAATCACTATTACACGATAATCACTATTAATTCTGCATACACTATTATTTGCTTCCAACCAGCAGTTATCTACGTATAATTGATGAGATGCAAAGTTCTGTACTATTTCCTTTGTCAGTTATGGTACACTGGATTTGTTTTGTAACTTTTTCTGCTTTGCCTAGTGCCTATACTACCCTAATGTCTATTGACACCATTACGAAAGAATACCTCTACAATTTTGCATAGTTGTTTTCGATAGGAACTGTAGTTCAAAGTATCTCAGTTTGCGTGTATTGGCAAATCATCTGATAATGTCTGATTGCATTTAGCAGATATCATGATATATCATTGATCATATCACACTTTTCAGATGTTGTCTCTTATAATGAAGCTTACACTTCTTTTCGGATAACTGCTTTGTTATACGTTTAGTAGATATATTGTTAGATATGCAATGCATATTTGTTGGTTTAATTGCTAGTGGTTCTATTACCAATCTAAGCTTGACAATGATGCTACGTTCAACATTATTTTTGTTTGATGCAATTGATTTTGTTTACTTGTACTAGTGAGTATTAATGTATGTTATTTATAAAACTCTTTACAATATTTGAGCATTTTATAATACATTTTTTTTGTATCGCCTGTCTGGTTACACCATTACCAATGTAGAACAACACCTACCGATATTACACAGGACTGAACATGCATGTTCCTCTAACATTCACCTACTGGAATTAGTTGTTGAGAAAAAGTTCATGGTATAAAGTTAATTTTTCTTAATCAATTCCATAGTCATTCTTGTATTCTTTTAAAAAATTTGAGAGGATCTAGATTTTGCTACTGATACATCGAAAGTCAAGGCTATGCTTGCATGTGAACGATTTCATAAAATTTCCTCTCAATTTCTTTTTTACCAACATGCGATTGCTTGTGAAAGTTTTCAAAAAATTACACTATTCACTCAATTTCACTTTTCCTATCATCTATCACATCTAATTATAGTTTTAGAAAAAACCATCACATCAACTATCATCGTCACATTTTTATATCACAAATACACTATTACTTTCCAATCACCAATCACATCCACTCTTTATTCTACTAAAAAAAACCATCACACAACTGTCATTATTACATTTTCATCCCATTTCCAATCACAATATCGAAATTCGTTTTTATTTTTCCATACAACTTTTTCACACTATTCTCCCACTCGAACCAATCCCTGGACGTGGGGAAATGGAAATAGAAAGGAATTTGAAAAATAGAATGAAACAGAATGAAAGGCCAAGCAATCACACCCTTAGTGTTTATTAAGTGTTTGTCAAATAGTAGATGTCTTATTCAACTAAACAAATCCTGTTCAGTGTACCTTGGGGTGTTATTTCATTTTGGTATTGTAAAAATGTGGGTGATTTTTCTTTTTTTCCCCCTCTAATTCTATGAAGAGAAAGTTTGGGATGTCAGAAGCCTAACTAGATGGATTTGTATTAAAATAAAATGCCAATGTTATGTCCCTCAGATTTGTCTTCTACAGAGAAAGTTTGGGGTGTCAGAAGCCTAACTAGATGGATTTGTATTAAAATAAAATGCCAATGTTATGTCCTTCAGATTTGTCTTCTACTCTTTCAAGGTTCACTATCAAGTATCAAAAGTATTGTGGTAACATTTTCAATTTGGGTTCTCATATTTCAATCCAAACCTCATTCTCGTTCTTATTGGTTTCTTTGTTCAGATGCAAATCCCATTGTTCTTTCCAGAATACTTTACTTCGGACCCTGTTGGATTAATCCATTGATCCCAACTGAAATTCATCATATGTGCAGAGCCATTGCACACATGAAAACTCAATTATGCAAAATTGCCACTCTATGGTTAGCTTCACAAGATTGTGCATCCCAGATTGTCTATTATGCTGGCAATATTTATTCCTAATTTAGCGTCAAAACCTTTGGCCCTACTGGCAATTAACAATTTTTTGAATGTCACGCATGAGATTACTTGTTGACCTTCTTTAAAAGCTCATTCCAAGAAGCTAAGTGTTTTTAGATGAGAACCCCAAGGATGAAAGAGATGATCGCAACACATTGACTCAAGAGCCCCTATTTTACATAGTTTTCCTAAGTTTTAAATTTATTTTTAAATATTAGGATGTTGAACTTTATTTTTTATTTCAGTATGGATGTTACAATTTTTAGTACTATATCATCCGATGCAAACTTTTTGAATGAAGTAAAGTTTTTTCTTTTAATTAGTCTTCCTTTTTTTTAAGCATTCTTTAAAATCTTACTATTTATTTACTGGTTTTCCGCAATAAAGTTAAGTGGGTTAGAAAAAACCAAGTGAATCATAATTTCATTTTTGCAAGCTGAGACTATTATGTGATTGTCTGATTCCTGATAGAAGCTTCTCATTCCAACCTCTCAATGCAAATGCTCCCTGTCAACTCCAGAATTTGAGTTGTGATTTGATGTATTTCCTGTAATTACTAGGAAGCACATAAAGAGCCCTGGTACCTGTACACGTTGCACTTGCATGTGGTTGACTGCCATTATTTAGTAATGTTAGTCAACACTTTGTTCGACCCATTATTGTTGTCTTCCAACTTTAACAACTTTCATCTGTGGATGCAGGAACATTCCGCCTGAGTTTTATGGAGCCTTTGGTGGCTTTTTGGTGAAGCTGACCCTCGCCATGCAAATCATTGGATTTTCAGTGAGGCTATCGTCATCGTTACTATGGATACAGATGTACAGACTGGGTTCGTCTAACATAGATAACTCTGGTGCTAGAGATACAGATGCAGATTTGAGAAATAGTTTTCTCAATCCTGCAACTCCTATAGCTCGAATTCCTTCTGGTTGTGATGATGTTGTTGGAGGCTCAATATATGATCCTGCGTATTACTCGTCTCTTTTCGAAAACGGCAGGGATGACACTTTTCCATCTGGGGTATGCTTCCGCCACTCTATATTAACCATTTATGAACTCACATTCTCCCCCATGAACACGCAGCAATATTACACATATACACCCCACCGAGACAATGTTGGAATGTGCAAGATCACTTAGAATTGTTCATTATTCAATCTTGTGGGTCTTGAAAAGGTGAGGCGAGTTTATATGTAAATTGGTTGCTGACCTATTTCATATAAGAAAACCGATAGTATGCCATAATCATTAGTACTGATCCGTTAAGTTAACTTTTTACATTTTCAGTCCCTTGCACATTTCTTCTCCATTAGCAATTAACATAAAGTTGACTACAAGGTCCAAATTTGTTAAAAATCAAATGTTAGAGACCAATTTTGATGAGGGATGAATTGGTGACCACTATGAAGGACCAACAATGTCATGTCTCTTCATTGTTTGATATATTCAGTTCATGTAGATTCCGTTTTCAGTAGCCTGAGTTTCGAACTGGATGTCTCTGGACATCCTATGTATTGAGTATTACAAAACTTTCATTTTTTCATGTTGCCACCCAAGTCAGCTTACTGTCCTTTCTGCACCTGCTTCCTCCCACCCTCCTTGTCCCTAAAAAACATAAAGCAAAGAAAAACCGCCTTTCATCAGCTATCAATTGTCCCACTCCAGCAATTCCACCACTCATCTTCACCTGTTTTTGAACCACCAGGCATCAGCCGCCTCCACCCCTAACAATGTGCCACTAGCATCTTCAACGTGTTATAATCTTAGTTAACATATGATGTGTCTGAATTAGAATAACTTGCACTGTACAGTGTATTTACTATGTATGGTGAACATAATATCTAATGGCTGTTTGGGACTGTTTGGTTGGAAGTTAGCAGACGGAGAAGTAAATACTTTAGAGGAATATGATTTTGGATAAGTTTGTTTTGAACTGCTTCACTGGATTGGAAAGGGAAATTTTATCATTATGAATTATATGCTTTATGTTAGCTAATAATGATACTGTTGCCTAGTTTTGATGGTTGGTCCCAGTTGTGTCGTGCTGGCAGGTGCCAATTGAATTAGGGGAAGAGCCGAAGAGGACTGGAGTAGCAGAGTAATAGGATAACTATCATACTTTTCTTTTTCTTTTTTTGTTTTTTATGAAATCAGTGCGCAAAAATGGTCTCACTTTTTACTCTACTAGCTATTGCACCCACTTAAATATCCCATTGACAGCCACCAAATAATTTCAGGAGCCATGAGTAGGATCAGGCATCTGCTCGTTTTATTACTGGATAATTACAAATACCACCGGAGGTTTAGCCTAATTATAGAAAAATCTAGATATCTTTCAAAATTACAAATACCCCCTTGATATATGTTTCTATTTTACAAATTGCACCTATTGAGAGGGTGTTGAGGGGGGTAATTTGTATAACTCAAGGGGGTATTGGTTAATTTAAAAGATAACTGCTTTTTTTTCTTTTTGTAATTAGACCAAACTGTAGAGGTAGTTTTTGTAATTATCCACTTGTTAAACTGGAAAAAGATGCAACCTAGCGTGGGATGTGCTTCCATCCAATTCATGTGAACTTGATAACTACATGAACCCTGGTAAAATGCTTAATCGAGCCCTTGATTGATAAAAGTTTCAGAAAGCCTTTTTCCACCCATGCTTGCTTGCTCTCTCATGCATCCCATCTTTGCCTTGTTTTATGTTCTGAATTAGATCAATCATATTCCCTGTAGTTTCACTGTCTGCATATGAAGCTCATAGATTTCTTTCTCATGGCAGGACATTTCTGCAGTAGAATCGGTCTCTGTTGCTGAAACTTCTCAGCTGAATCCACCCATGGGCAGATCTTGTCATGTTAAAGATGTAAGCTTTCTTAAGTTCCAATACATGGTGTATATAGATCTTCTGTTGTTATCAAAGCGAAGTACTTTCGAAATTCTAAGATTGCTACTTAACATTAAACGAATTACATGATATTAAAAGTGACGTAATACGATGGACAGATATGAGAAAGAGAAGTGAGAACAGCATGATGTTCACAATCACCCTGTAGTAGAGGTAGATAGTTCATTAACCAGAGTATTCTAATGAAAACAATTCTATTTTAAAACATTTATTGTTAGTTATGGATGTGAAGTTGCTTTTTGTTGAGCCTTATTCCTAATATAGCACGCAGATCGGATGAGTTTAAGTTGTTTCAGATTCTTAATAGCTGGTTAAAAGATTGTTTCATAAAATGGATAGAATCAACTTGTTTGCTAATGCCCAGCCCACACTGATCAATATTTCCAGGATGAGAATGCTGTGAGAAAGCTCCAGATCGTTTGAATTGATGATGATTAATTTCTTGCCGTGGTCTCCATTCCCCATACTTTTTGTTTGGAGGATCACCCTTTTTTACTCAACTAGACATGAATAGTATAGGTAGCCAGAGTTTGTACAGTTATCTCTTCTTGTATTCTTTTTGCGGCAAAAATGTGGAGAGGACTGGAAATCGTGCTCTTTTTTTTTTCTTCTCTCTTTTTTGCTCCTTTTTTAATTTTTTTTTTGGGGTAAAGACTAAAGATTGCCATAATGTGGAAAGGTTTTGAAGGAATAGCAAGGCAGCATTCTGACATATGACTGCTATTATTGTTGGATGTTTTATGCTATATTGCATTAATGTACAGAATGCGTTTTATGTACATGGCTCGTCGTTTCATGTTGTGCGAAAACCAAATTGTGACTCAAAATAAAATAATTGGCTTTGTTTGCTGCCATTTTGGTAATCCAGTGTACACAGAGGTACAGGGATCTATGTATATATATGTTCACTGTATAGAAGTGAGAATAAAAATGGGGTGGGTGGTGGAGGCTAACAAATACTGTAATCTAAAGTCAACTCCCTGAAATGGTTTGTGATAAAACAATTCCATGGGGTTAATTACCGATGAAGTTTGGTCATGGTCATGTTTGAAAAGAGTATCTCTTTTGGTTTTGAATATGTATTTTTCTGTCTCTCTCTATTTTATACATTTCACTTGCATCTATCAGCATTACAAAATATGATGACCATCAGCAAGAAAAGTAGAGAAAACTTTTCCTCGGGGCACATTTCATTCAGCTAAGAATGCCTTTGGGTGTATTGATAATGTTTTAGATTTTTCGGGAATGCTCTAGTCATTTTTTTTAAATATTCATTACAGGTCAAGATTCGCATGTTATTATACGAATTCAATCTAACCTTTCATAGTTGGATTCGACGTGAAAATCTGAGCCATTAATCTAGCATTTTATTACTTAAGATTAAGAGTTTCTGACACAAGACTAACTCAACTAGCGTAACCAACTTATAACCATCCTTAACGGCACGTATCAGCTACTGACCCAACCGAAAACCGATAGTTATAGCAATCTCCATTCTCCTTCAATTTTTCATCTATTTTACTCAGAAAAAGAAATTGTGATTTGATAAAACGGGAGAATATCATGTTGCATTGCCAATCCAAAAAAAAAAAGAAAAAAAATTCATCTTCGTTCTCCAGGGAGGTTTTCCCTAAAAATGAGATTGCTTATGAAAATTTTCTGAAAGTTAAGGTTGTAGAAATCGCTACCCGCTAGTCAGACTGCAATCCAACGCCTCGAATAATACTATTATTTGAAAGAAACAATTAGTTTTGCCCAATTTTTGGCCGCCTAGGCCGATTTTTTAGCGAAACAATTTTTCTTTGCCGATTTGGACAAAATCGGTTTGGCCTAGGGGGCGTCTAGCGCTTAGGTGGCCGTCTAATCTGATTTTTATAAGAGCGCTGAAAATACATTATTTTCTCACTTTCGCTTATCTTCCATCAATCATATCTACTTTTTGAAAAATCAAATAATCAATCCTTATTACACATTTTTAGGCGCGTCAAGGATTTGGCCAAATACGTAGACCGGCGCCATTGTCATCTCCAATAGTTGACAAAAGAGGGTTGCTGCCCCAAAAAATTAATTTTCTATTACTATGTATCCTTTAAAACCTTAAAATTATTTATAAGGACCATTTAGTATTTTGCCACGGTCATGTATTTAAATAAATTAGTGGGGGTCATGATTTACAACAAAACAAATTTTGTGCCCGTCATTGGCCATCCCTAACATGGTCAGTTAATTTATTTTTTATTAGGAAAAGTAGAAACTGTAAAAAAAAATGAAAAGTGAAAATGAATTATATAGGATAGTGTAGAATAATAGGAATACGAGATTTGAGGCTGTAATATTTGTTTGTGTCGTCCTTTTTGGACTTTCCTTCAATTTGTTGTCAGCAAGAAATGGCCAGCTGTTGCTTCCTTTCTCATCCACTCTTTCTTTACTATTATTACACTCCTTTTTCTTCATCTTAATTCTTACATACATTACCTTTCACTTTTAACTATTTACTATTATTGTAATGTCAATCATACTATTATTAATTATTCTATAACCAGATTGACATAAAAATCAAAAAAGAAAAAAAAAAAGAAAATGGTGTTGAACAGTTGTAGAAGATGGCCCATCATTTCCATAATATATACTTTCTAGTACTAAAAAGTAAAACATTTCACAGATAGAGAAAAATCAAAATCAAACATTAAGAGCAAATATATCAAGAAACAAGAACATCAACAACCTCTTCTAGTTTTCTTCCTCTGGTAAATCATAAAATACTCTTTTGTGTTCTGAGTTTTGACTTTTTCTTCCTCTTGCATTTAGATGATGAACATGATTTTTTTTTATACGTTGGGTGGTCGAAATTGTGATACCCGCTATCTTTGTTTAATCAAGAAATCAAGACCAATAATTTTATGGGGTTTGAATAGTACATGTGTGTTTAAGCCAATTGTAGCAAATTTCTCAATGCTTATTTTTCTCTCTGTACACATTTTTAGGGTTCAGATTTCTTATAGCCCACCCCACCTGATTTTTGGTACTCCCTCTTACCTAACTTTTTGTTTTTTTTTATTAACACCATTAAATTTATCAAACCACAAAGAATTCAATTTTGTTCTGTTTGGATCTGCCAAATTCTGGAACTTCTCTCAACAGCTACTCTCAATCAATCGTGTTGCTTTGTTCTCAAAAAGCGTAAGATTTAGGTAATCTTTTTTTTTTGTTTTCTCTTAATATAGAATAAAGGGATAATTGGTTTATAGATTGACCAGATGATTGAATCTTGATCCGCCAATTCGTTTGTTTGCTTCTTTTCTTTAGGCTCCATTTGGATTGATGGATTTGGAGTTAAGGATTTCAAATCCATGATAACAAATCCATTGATGTTGTTTGGATGAAGTCATTCTACAATGGATTTCAAATTAGGAAGCTATTTTTGTTTTTGGAGGATTTCAAATCCTTCCTATTTGGAGAAATCCTTCCCCAAATCAAATCCAAACTTCCCATCCAAATGCAACCTTAGAGATATTGTTGATGGGCTCATAAATTAGGACTTGTTTTATTTGCTGAATTGAAATACAAAACTTTGTTGCATTTGTTTGTTACATATGTGATGTCGGGTTGCATTTGGATGGGAGGATTTGAATTTGGGGAGAGGGTTTGAGGAAATGATTTCAAATGATTACATATATAAGGTGAATTTGAAATCCGCCACGATGATTCCAAAAAAGGCTTCAAGTAGGAGCATAAGGATTTGAAATCCATTGTATCCAAACAAGTTCAATGGATTTGAAATCCTCAACTTCAAATCCTTCATCCCAAACGAAGCCTTAGAAAATTCTAGGAGCAGCTTGGCCTTGATTTAGTCGTTGACAAGGTTGAACTCTTAGGTCAACAGCTTAATTTTAACATGACAATGGCTTTTGCTGTGAACAGGTAAAAACAATAAATCAAAAGTCAAAACTTGGGCAGCGGCAATGGAGGAAGCAGCAGAGGCGTCACAAAATTATTGGTGCCATATGTGTTCACAGACAGTAAATCCAATTATCGAGATCGATACAATAAAATGCCCCATATGCCAAAGCGGCTTCGTTGAAGAAATGTCATCTGCAGCCACTCCAGGAAACAACGACAGCCCTCTCGATTTCGAACTTGGAGGGTCCGATACCGACCATGCCCTCTCCCTGTGGGCCCCAATCTTGCTAGGTATGATGGGTAATTCGCGCCGTCGCCGTCGGATTAGGCGCATTGAATTTGATGACGAAAACGATAACAATCATGATGGCGAGACGGAGTTTGATCGTGAACTGCAGTCTATAATGATGAGGAGGAGGAGGAATTCAGCTACGATTCTCCGGCTCCTCCAAGACATGCGAGCCGGAATTTTATCCGAGTCGGAGAATTTGGATAACAATGAAGGGCCCATGGATAGAAATAACGAGCGTGTGATTTTGATAAATCCCTTTGATCAGACGATCATTGTTCAGGGCTCTTACGACTCGAACAACGACTCCCAAAACCGTGCTGCGCCAATCGGCTCGCTCGGTGATTATTTCGTTGGTCCTGGTTTAGAATTATTGCTGCAACATTTGTCGGAGAACGATCCAAACAGGTACGGAACACCACCGGCTCAGAAAGAAGCGGTGGAAGCTTTACCGGATGTGAAAATTGCGGAGACACTGCAATGTTCTGTTTGTTTGGATGAGTGTGAGATTGGGGTTGAAGTTAAAGAGATGCCTTGTAAACATAAGTTTCATAGTAGGTGCATTTTGCCGTGGCTGGAGCTTCATAGCTCTTGTCCCGTATGTAGGTATCAGTTGCCTTGTGATGAGTCGAAGCTTGATTTGGAGGGGTCGAGAAATAATAGTATCAGCAATGAAGAGAGTAATAATAATGGTAACAACAATGTTGGTAACAGAAATGAGAGTGGGAGACAGTTTTCGGTTCCACTACCGTGGCCGTTCAGCGGTTTGTTTTCATCCTCTGGTTCGCGGTCTAGTGGTGGAAATTCAACATCAGGTTCGTCTACGAATGCCAACGCGAGTACTTCGCGTGAGGACGAGAATTGAGTTCGCGGGAGAGCGAGTTTGTGGTGTGTTTGTAAATAGTGTACTATCATCCTTCATAGTATGTAATATGAGAAAACACAGATGTGTGTTTTTCATGTGCACAGAGGCTGTTTTTTTTTTAACCTTGTTAAGAACTTTCTGTTTTATTTGTATAGACTTGTTTTGTTTGAGATGTTTATAATGTATCATTGTTTAAATTATTTTTCTGGAAATACTGAGCTTGGTCAAGTTTGATTTTGTCATTTCTGCTCCCATCCAAGAAAACTCAGCCTTCTATATGGACTTTGTGCATGTTTTTGGGTTTCTTGACAAGATTATGTTTGCTTGAATAGCTAAGGAAAAGACTTGATTATTCTAGCCTTCGTCTCCATTATTGCATTTCCACCCAATTTCCTTTTTCGTTTCTTCTCGTTCAAAACAATTTACGTCTAACATTTAACACACCGACTGGTTGAGAAAAGGAATAATTACAAAAACCACGCCTGAGGTTGGAGATAATTACAAAAAAACCCAGAGAAATTTCAAATTTACAAAACTCTCCCTTAAGTTTGATTATGTTTTACATCTTACCTCCAACCATTAGTTCGCATGATAGAATTTGTTGTTGTCATCAAATGTCTCACTATACATCCCCTAATTTTTCTAAATATTATCAAACTACCCGTTGTTTGTAATATTCAGGAATGTTGAAGATAAACAGACCTCTAATTAATACAATTTTAAAACTTTTACGGATTTTATAATAATAACCCCAAACATCAAGGGTAGTTTTTGTATTTATCCCTTGAAAAAATGAACTAGCCTTTCAGATTTTGATTCAAGCAAAAATTGGATCTCTTAATACTATGGTGCTCAAGACAAAACATGAGTCTGCAGAAAGCTCCAAACAATGAAATATTTGACCAATATATACAAGCTAGGGCAATCATCATTTTATTTTTGTTTTTCAATAAAACAACATCTCAAACCTATAATTTCTATTCAATCAAATATCCTATACACTACTCTAATATCTCAAATTCTTATCAATCATATTTTCATATTTTAACCACATTATTTATGGACCCACCATTTATGATTTTTTATTTACATTTTGATAATAATTTATTGATTTAATATCTTTAATTTGTATTAAATTTTATTTACATATTTTAACATTTATCTAGTATAATTATTTAATTTTGTATGCCAAAAATTAGAAATTACAAACGTCAAGTTAAAAAAACTCATCTACTAATCTTTTTAAAAATGCCAAAATCATTTGATATTTAAGAGAAAAACACAGTGGCTTTCAAAATAAGAAAAATAAAACAAAAAGTAACACACGGATGTACTCTTTTCAAAATGACAAAGTAAAAATGAAATATTAAGAAAAAAGGAAAGAAAAAAAAAGAAACAAAAAGCAATAAACATGGTGGCTCCTAACTCCCTTCCTTCCCCACGGTGCTCAAGACAAAACATGTCTGCAGAAAGCTCCAAACAATGAAATATTTTTGTTTTCTCTTGTCCATCAAATGTCCGGTGGTTGAACATGTCCATTTACCATAACACAAGACATCTTCTCACAATGATAATATTTCACTGGGACATTTGGAGAAATATTTCTTCCAAATGTCCTCCATTGTAGCAATGATTAGTATATCACTTTGCCCCACTAACCAGACTTTTCGCTGAGTAGCAAGGAAACACTTCAGGTTTGGTTTACCAAAATTCATAAAGCATTCATAAACACTTCAGGTTTCGCTGAGAGAGAGAGCAAAACAAGGTCTTATAGATGCTGTATAGATAAATATTGCCATGAGAGCAAAACAAGGTCTTATAGATGCTGTATAGATAAATATTGCCATCTCTGTGGCCACATACAAAATTATAGCACAAGTACAGCTCAATAAGCCTGACAATTACGGACAACCCAAAAGGTCCAACGCACAAACAAGTAAAAGCAGTAATAGAAAAAGTTTATACGCTAAGCTGTTCGTCCCCCCATAAGGGCAAAAATTATTAGCAACAATCTTCCTTTCCAAAAAGGCACCACAACTCCCCCAATGTGAACATCACATCATCATCACTTCACATTCACAATCTTGATGATGGATGCAGTTCCAATACGGTGAAGTGCCACGACGGCATCTCCTACCTTGCACAGCCCTTTTGCTTTGGCATGCTCAAGAGCAAATTCCAGAGCCTCCTCCGTCGACTCCTCATGAGAAGCCCGTGCAGATCCTGCACACAGGATTGGAACCAAACCCCTGAATATAAGACTGTGCCTAGCTGGAGACTCATCACTGCACGACCAATCAAATGAATCAGACTTGATTTCTGGAACCACCGCAGACAATATCGGCATCCCTGGCCTGTATTTAGCCACCAGCTTTGCAGTACTCCCTCCTCTGGTCAGAACCAAAATGAGAGCTGCTTTAGCTGAGTTAGCTGTTCGAACAGCAGACGAAGCCAGGCTTTCCAGTGGGCTCATGGGGACAGGTGCATTTGACATTATCCGTTTGAAAACGTCACTGTAGTCAATTGTGCTTTCAGCCTCCATACAAATCTTGGCCATGGTACGAACTGCGAGTTCTGGATAAGCTCCAGCAGCTGTTTCACCGCTGAGCATTACACAGTCCGTTCCATCAAGAACAGCATTGGCGACATCTGTGGCTTCTGCTCGAGTTGGCCTTGGAGACTTGATCATGGATTCCAACATCTGAGTTGCAGTGACAACAGGCTTTCCTTGGATATTACACTTGTATATCATCACCTTCTGAGCTAAAAATATCTTCTCTATTGGAATTTCCATTCCCAGATCACCTCGTGCCACCATGAAGGCATCTGAGTTGGCCAGAATATCATCAAAATTTGCCACCCCTTCTTGATTCTCAACCTAATTACAATTAAAAAAAATATATATATATAAGGAAAATGAAAATATACATAATTTGCCTCCCCGCAGCAGCTGAGACCCAAAAGAAAATCAAAATAAAATTCATAATTTGATTATGTAAATATCCAAAATTCTAATAGACTATCATAAAGACCAGTCACAATGTATTCCCTAAAATATAATGCAAGCTTTATTGGGAAGCCAACAATCAATTCTGACATCTGCTTCAGACATTTCAAGTCTCCAATTGAAGTGTTATTTCCAACAATTAGAATATCATCAACTCCAAACTCATAAAATAATTTCTTCAACTAATTATATAAACCTGCTATCTCAGAAGTCAACTGCTACCTATAGCTGATAATCAAAGAAGCACCAAGTTTCTCCAATCTGGCAAGCCCCATGAACACTTATATATAAAATCACTCATTTTTGTCTTTAATACGACAAAAACGAGTTCATGAGTTTATTAGTACAGAAAGCGGTAACTAACCTTAGACATGAGAAGGATGCTTTTTGAATGTTCACCCAGCAGCTTCCGAACCTCCACCAAGTCTGAACCTTTGCGAACAAAAGAAAGAGCAATCATGTCAATTTTATTAGGAACCCCCCAGTTTAAGATATCTTCCTTGTCTTTGTCTGTCAAAGTTGGGAGATCCACAACCACCCCAGGAAGATTGACATTCTTTCTCTCACCAAGAACTGCAGTGTTCTCACAACGGCATCGCACTATGCCTTGCGCTTTGTCACAAGTTAAAACAGTGAAAGAGATGGTGCCATCAGCACAGAGTATCACCATTCCAGGCTTTACGTCCTCAGCCAGCTTTTTGTAGCTCATGCAGATCATGTTCTCATCACCCTTGATGCTGTAGTCAGTGGATATAGTGATCTCTTGGCCCTGTTTCAATTGGACAGGCTTGCCATCTTTCAAGAACCCAGTTCGAATTTCTGGACCCTGTGCACGAATGAAATGCTCATTGGTGTTTATATGAGAACTAGTGTTACAGCTATTATTATTAATGGTAAACAACAGAAAGGGTTATGCAATTGGCGACATCACAAATAACAAAGAAGGATGAAGCATGGACGAAACAGAATCACGTGCTGTCATGAGATCAAGTCTACTTGGCTCCATTTGGGATCTCACCAGCGAAAAAAAATATATGATTCCGGTTTGTAATAAACAGAATATACCTAACAAATATGGTTAATTACACAGAATTCTTAAAATTCGAAACAATCATTTTGACATGAAAAATCCAAGGAAAATTCACAAATCACCCATTTGACTTTCCATACAAACTTCGATCCATCAAATTTACAAATAGAAAGATAAGGCAAACGATGAAATTCAGAGATCAGTGGATGGGTGAAACAGACAACCCGTGAAAGGCCTAAAAAGGGGGAAAATGAGAAACTACAAGCAAGGACACGAAAATACGTAACGGATCAACAACAATAACAATAAAAGGAAAAACAAGGGCAAGGAAAAAGGGGGGAAAAACCTTGGTGTCTAGCATGACAGCGCAGAGGATGCCGGTGTTTTCCATGCCCTTGCGGAGATTGTCTAGGGTTTCCTGGTGGTACTCGTGCGATCCGTGTGAGAAATTGAACCGGGCCACGTTCATGCCGGCCCGAAGAAGCTTCTCCACCATGGGAACTGAGCGAGAAGCAGGACCGAGCGTGCATACGATCTTGGTCTTGGGACGGATAACTCCATCTGGGAACTGGTGGTCGTTAGTGTTATTCATCCCCTTCTCCATCTGAACCATCTCTATATCACTCTCTCTTATCTGTAAATATTGTACGGAATCGCAGAAGAAAGAGAGGCGCAGATTAACAAATAATGCTCTGTTTTGAACAAGGCCTTTTACTTTTGTAGCATGTGACGAAGGATGGACTAGGGTACCGCTGTAAAATTAATTAGGAAATCAAAATAAATGGCTTGGGGAAGAAGCTAATATTTTGCATATTATAATATATTTCTTCCAAAAAGAGACCCCAATACCATTACCATTAGTTCTGAGAGTGAAATTTGGATCTTTTAATATCTTGACCTTTTCTTGTATTGAAAAGTTTTTCGATATTTAAAATTAATATTATTCGCCAAGTAAATATAATACGTGTAATAAATATTATACTCCAACAAAAAAAAAAAGGAGTAGTACACGATGCTTCATAATGTGTATCGAAAATAAAAGTATTTTTCAATTATTAATTCGTACCATACCGCTAATTTTTGTGTTTGGATTTTGAAATTTCATATTTTATAAATTTTCACTTTTTTCCTCTAATATAATTTTATTATAATAAAAAAAAACAAGTAGTAATGCTTTTCATGCCTGTAATGCACACATTCCCACTTAGTTTTAGGTTGTTTGATGGTCAATTGTAATTGGAGTGATGTGAATTGTGAATTTGATATATAATTCATTTGTAATATGGTTTTAGTTATTTAAATTTTGTATATAATTATTATTTTGGATGAACAATAGTTAACATTTACCAATAAATTATTATAACCTAAACTTAAAATTTTGATAAACTAAAATAATTAATAAACAAAATTATAATTTAATTAAAAAGCATCAAAATCTATCATAAAATAAAAACACTAACATTATAATTAAACTTGAATAAACAAATTTTTTTGTCTTTAAATATTTGTTTTAGGTTTGTCCTTTTTAAAAAATCAGTATTTTTATTTATTATGATATTAGTTGTAATATTAATTTTGCAATATAATTAATTAATGGATGAATATAAGTTTTTATTTAGTTACATTAATAATAATAAAATATAAGCAAAAGAAATAATTTAAACAAATAAATTTCTATTCCAAAATGAAAAGAAATATTAAAATACTATTCTTTCAGTATTTATTTGGAGTTTTTGTGGTGGGGCATAGGGGAGGAATGTTTTTACACTAAAGGTTTTATGCTGCATGATTATTTATATATTCTTTCAATTTATTAGTTTTAGTCAAACAATGTTGAGGTTTTATGCTGCATGATTATTTATATTCTTAATTTTACTTGTCAAACAATTCGACCGAGAGGCTTTCTCATGTTGTCCTTCATTTCTTTAATGTCGTGGGATATTTTTTGATAATCCAATTTTTAGGCTTACCTCTAAGTTCTAACTATGCCTTGAAAACTACAGCCTGATGTGGCTAGAACTGTGGTTAAATCAACTGATTGTCACCAAAATTTGAAGTAGTACTTACTGCTGCAACTACCCACGTTCACATTTTTGGGTGGTGCACCAATAATTACGCGGCACCTCCTTGGGTTTGTGCACAATCATTTCTCAAATCTAATTAAATGTTTAGATGTTCTCTTTTTATCTTTCTACCAATTGCAATAGGTTTATTCCATGCTACACATGGAGTAGTACTCCATGTGCATAATAATCATAGATTTACTATAGATGTGTAAAAATTCACACAATCACACAGTTCGAAATGTATTGTGCACAGATCCATGGTAGATATTATACCTAGTATATGTCTCTATGAGTAACATCTATAAGACCATTGCAATAATAAACACATCGATGGTCCTATATTTACATATAATCTGAAAAAACCTATATTCAGACCAGGACTTTTCTGCATGCCATGTAATGAGACAAACTAGGACTGAGTCAAAAACCATGTCCATTCTCAATCAGGAATAGCAGCAGCTTCTACAGGACAAAAATAGGGCACTCATGCTACAGCACAAAAATAAGGCACACAGACAAGGACCACTTGAAAGTTGAATCCACCAATCCCTTTCACCATTTATGTCTAACATTAAATACAAAGATAGAAAAAAAGAGGCTCAATTTAAAGTAACAGAGAAGCATGATATTTTATGTTACTTTGTATTAAATTTCTACTTACTAGTCTACTCCCTCTTTCTTCTTCTCTTTACGAGGAAAGAAGAAAAAAACAAGCCTCAACTCAATAACATTGTTGTAATGAAGTGAACACAGGAACTAATTTATCTAAGTGAAGCACTCCATATTTTACCTTGTAGTCTTTCTTTGATAACTATGCCGTAGCAACTAAATTATCTCCAAGTTCCCCAACATAGAGGATATGAGATTTGTCAAGGAGAAGAGATAATCATGTTTAGCAGGACACATATTCCCAGTTAAACCTATCAAGATTGCTCATAGCTCGTCATGTCCCCCGGGTTGATCCTTGTTCAGTGACTCCAATTTATCTTGCAGTTCCTATCACACATTTCGTTAAATAACAAGCAAAATTAGAAATTTCTGCCAAGCAGAGTGTAAAATGCTACTGATTGATTAAAAAAAAAAAGGAAGATTCAAAACAAAGTAGCTTGAAAAGCAACCTTAAGTCTACTGTCAAGACACAGAGCAGGAGTGGATAACAATGCCAGGTATCTGAAAAGACACAGTCGAGTCAGACGCCAAGATCCAAAGCAGAAGAATGAGAAAAAAAAAAAAAAAGCACGGTAAAATATAAACACATGCCTGCACTAAGTTGCATAAATCAAGCCATGGGAATTGCATGCAGACACGTTCACAAACATACATATATTTCCTTCCCCAAACACACAATCAAATACAAAGTACAGATTAGATGGAGGTTCTTACTACAACGGCTTGGTTCATCAACATCTGTAAGTTCATTTTTCAATCCGCACCTTAACTTGACCTGTATTCAATCAATGTCCCATAACAAAAAAAGAAAAAAAAATAGGGGGTGGGAAACTATCAGATAAAACTCTGATAAAAAAAGATGCACAGTCGTAAATGCTGTTTATCCCAATTACAACAAATGAAATTCAGGTGAACAGGCAAACAAGTTGATTTTGGGGAAGAACTAGTCAAGCAGATGATGAAGACAATAATTTGTTTCATTTTTAACTTCTCATTCACTTTATTTTGAGAGATTAATTTGACAATTCCATCAGGTGGTTGCCTAGGGTTACACAAAACAGTCAAGTAAAATGCTTGTGCTGAAAGCAGTTGCTTGACCCATATTAATAATGGAACTGGAGGAAAAAGAAAAGAAAAATTTATGCAAGATGTCATGGCCATATTTAAGAAATATATCCACCTTTATGCTTCTATCTGGGCCATTCCAGCACTTATCTCCATTTAAAAACTGCATGATTCTGTAAGAGTCCTCAAATTTCTCCCAGCTCCTGCACAAGTAGATTAGTAATATGAAATGAGAAGTCTGAATTTTGTAGATGTTCGAGCAAGGGTATTGTAGAAGGAACATAAATAGCATATTGTTAGTAAGTCCAAACGGACAGTGAACTGTCATGCTTTAAACATGTATGAATATGAAGTGCGCTGGTTACGAAAATGCCTACCCCAAACGAGTGGTACTGTAACCCTCCACTTGGCTAGCTTCTTTGAAAGGGCAGACTTTGTAAACATACCTGAAGCAGAATTTCATTGCCCAGAATAAGATAAATTAGTCATTTGTATTAAGTAGTACTTGATGACAAAAAGGTAATGAAGAAGAAGAAACTAAGAAAGTTTCCAACTTATTCTGCTTGCTCTCGAAACATTGACCATAGAATGAATAGAATTCCTTCTCCGGACCTGCAGTGTTAAAGTGGAGATATTTGACATCCTATGAAAATTGCGCACTAAGCAATAAATGTAAATACAACAACATAAATGAGGTTTGAATGTGTTTGATATACCAAAATCTTGTTTTAGTTTCTGTCTTAGACTCGAAATCCTCGACTGTATTTTTGGATAACTTGGCACTGGATTCATCATATTCTTTGCGAACATGTGCAGCCTCTGCAAAGTGAATCAAGAGACAGATTATTATCTTCTGATTTATGTCCAATAATGTTGAAAATTATGGAAAACCATCAAGTACCCGTTATATTAACAGGTGTCTGGAACAAATTGACAGCCTGAAAGATGCTCTTCACTGTCTTCTGTATCTTCTCCAGCCAAGATGAGCCACTTGTGCCAGTAATATCTGACCAATTCGAATCAAATGCGAAGTTACGTTTTCTAATCAGGCTGTAGCTGCAAGAGAAACTTCAATCGAAACTAGTTTACCTGACAAGTCTGACTCATCATCAGACTCGGGTGTTTGAGAAGAACTTGAATCATAATGATCCTCCCCTCCAAAATCATCGACCTGGTCTTCGCTATCATCATCATCATATTTATGATCGTCATACTCTGAGACATAGCCATTGTTTTCCTCATCGTTGGTTTCATTCGGCGTCTCATCAGGATTTTGATGATCCTTATCTATAGAGGCATCAAACTCCTCATGTTGCTCGGTCTTTTCCCCTGTCCACCGTGATGCAACACGACGTCCTAACTCTTCCCTTGATAATGACTCAGTATCTTCAGCTATATTGTCATCCTGGAAACACAAATAAGGGTTATCCATGTTTCTTAGTAACAGGTTGGATAAGGATTAAATTAGTGGGATATATGAATCTGATACTTTAGCATAAGAGATTGAAATTTCGTAAGATCCACTGAATCGCTACTTAAAAAAACAGGGCGAAAAAATATACTACCAAACCTGGTACAATAGGCATGTACATACCTGATTTCCAGTATCAAGACCAGTTTTGTCATCAAAGGTGGACTCTTCCCCTAGCTGTTCGGTCTTCTAAACAAGACACACATATATTATGAATGTCAACACCTAAAAAACGTTACTCATAGTCTCTATCAATGAAGTTTTCAATAGAAGAAGACTGAACCTGGACAGGGCCCTCGTTAACTTCTACTCCATCATTTGGAAGTCTGTCCTCAACAGAATGATCACTAAGCTCAGGTTCATTGGCAGATTCATGATGGTCTTCCGCAGAATCCTATTAATGTCATATGTATGGTTTCAGATCAGGAAACAAAAAGATAAAAAGAAACTTATGCCCAACATCATTCAGGGTTGTGAAACATCCATTACAATTGAGCAAACAGAATGAAGGTTTAACTTATTTCTGTTCCTAACTTCCTATAGACAGAATTCTTCCATTATTACAAAAATAAAATAAATATTAACCCAACCCTTGTTAGGAAAACCTTTTCCACTGCAATCAAGTTACGTGGTATCTATCTTTTCCGGTAGGTCTAATATTTTTATGTGAAACTAAGCACACCTGCAATCCTAAATTCAACTGTCTACCATAGTTGTTAAACACGCGCCTGTGGCGCGAGATGCAGGAGGCACAAGGCCTCGCGCCTTTCCAACACTGAGGCGGGCGATGTTAACTAGGCATGCACCTCAGCGCCTCTGTCCGCCTCGGTGAGGCAGGTTTTAAAATTTTTCAAAAACGCTTTCAAGGCTGAAAAAGCGACTTGTTTTGTTTCTTTTTGGGTAGGGGCGCGGGAGGCAGAAACCATAACAAAAGAAACAGAAAAGGGGGGATAGGGTTTTGGTTGAAAATCTTCAATTACTCTCTCATATCTCAACATCCTCCAACCAAACTTGAAGGACAGCCAGCCCATCAAATTCCGACCTACTACAACTCCCAGTTTAAGAGGCTTATTACTTAGATATGAAGAAGCTTATTACTTAGATATGAAGAAGATGAAGAAGAATTTGTGCTTATTACTTAGATAGTTAGATATGAAGAAGATGAAGAAGAATTTGTGTTTGAAGAAGAAGAAGAAACTCCCAGTTTAAGAGGCTTATTACTTAGATATGAAGAAGCTTATTACTTAGATATGAAGAAGATGAAGAAGAATTTGTGTTTGAAGAAGAAGATGGTGGGGATTTAATATTGATAGAGCTTGATGATTGATTAGTTTGGCTTTGATAAACTTTGTGCGTTTTTAATTTGAGATTTGGTACGTAACTCGGTCACTTGAAGTGTGTTTTAAACAAACTTATCATTTTCATTATTATTAATGTTTCTTTTGTGCATCATGTTTTGCGAGGTACGTCTTGAGGTGCTACCATGGCCTTTGCGCCTCCTGGTAGCGCCTCGGCGCGCCTTGCGCCCTCAACAACTATGCTTTCTACTAAGAAGTTTAGGTAAAACTAAATACAGCAACATACACAAAAGACGTATAACCTAAATCTTCTTTGAGAGGGCTTGAATCAAGGGCAAAATCAAATTCTAATTCTATTATTTTTTCTTTCTTTCTGACAAGGAACGAACATAAAGTTTTAGGAATTTGACATTAATAATAGTCGAATATAAAAATTTATAATTCATCTAAGCTTATGACATGTGATATTATATTAACGCTTCAGGTCTCAAATCGCAAGCTCAAATTAGTACCATAAAATGAAAACACAAGCTCAACTTAGTAAAACCTGTGGAGGCTGATCTACTGTCCCAATATTATCATTTTGCATTGATTCAGAAACTTCAGCTTTGATTTCATTCTCTTTAGGTTCTTCAGCTTCCTTTCTTTCCTTCTCTTCTTTTTCTTTCTGCAGTCGTTCTTTTTCCTCAGCCTTTTCTATCTGTTCCTTGCGTTCTTGATGAATATGGAGCAGAAAGAAGTAGTCAATTTGATAAGTAGCTGGTGGCATAAATCTCTCAGAACAGAGCCATGAGTTCATGCAAATGCATTGATCACAGTATAGGATAAGAAATTTGACCCTTAAGCTTCAATGAGGGTAAATTGTCAATAAAAGAAAATGAAAAAAGAATGATTTGGAGTATGTTACAAAATAGAGTCTCCTCATTGCCATTTCCAAAGGCCAACTTGCATTCTTTTGTATGTCAGCCAGCCAGTTTCGCCAGCATAATGTTTTATTGCTCTATATACACACTTACATCAGCAGGGAAATACATATATACACTGGCAGAGAAAAGCAGAGCTTTACAAAGCATGAATACATATTCTCACAGAATTATATACAGAAATGAAATGAAAATGACACGATGATATTGAAATTCATAACTTAACCCCTCTTGAAAAGCCAGGCTTGATTATATTATGTTCATAAGTGAACATCATGTAGTCTTCATGTATCTCTACATCACTATCAATTTATAACAACTTCTGACATCAACTATTTATGAATTATCTAGCTTGAAGCCACGTCATATACTATCTTTTTTTAGGTGTCTTTTATATTTTGTTTGGGTTTAGTATTTGTTTTTCTTTAATTGGGTTGAGGAGTATAGCATCGTTTGTTTGGTTTTAGCAGACCCCACATAGTGGGATAAGGCTTAGTTTGTTGTTGTTTCTTTAATTCGGGTGAGGGGGTGAGGAGTATAGCATGGTTTCGTGCCACCAATAATTGTACTTAAAGGAAAAAAGATAAATATACCCTTGAGCTTTTCAACCAGTTCCTTGAGTATTTTCTCCTGATCTTTTAGCTTCAATAATTCTCCTTCCTCATTGGCTATGCCCAATTTTGCTTGCTCAATTTCCTGCCTGCGTATAGTGACACCTTCCTGATATGTGGCAATCTTTTTCTTCAATTTTTCTCTTGCTACTCTTCCAGCCTCCCAGCATGTATTCACACACTTAGTCTTACCATCATACTCATCGCTCCCATCACAGCAATCTGCACCAGTCGTGTAAGTTCACAATTTGAGTCCTAAATGTGACGAGATGTGATAAAAAATGAAATAACACCACAACAGAAATATAGGAGGAAGATGGGAGTTTTCTGCTATTTTTATGGTATAACACAAGTCCACACATGATATGATAAGGAAATATGAATGCAAACTTCGACTGAGTATCAACCACCCCTGGCAGCATATATGAAGGATTAAATCAAGTACTGTAAATATATTGTAATTAGTAGTATAGTTGTATAAGCTAGATTAGTGGAACTGTTACAAGCTAGATTAGAGGAACCGTTACAAACTAGATTTGTGGAACAGTTACTAGCTAGATTAGAGGAACCGTTACCAGCTAGACTAGTGGAACTGTTACCTCATTGAGTTGTATATATATACTATAATACTTAGTAGTTAAAAGACAATGAAATCTTTTACCAAAATTTCATCCAACTGATATGGTACCAGAGCCATAATTCATAATTTTAGAGAGTTTTCTTGTGAGTTTTCAGTCTTGGTTTTGGGCATATTTCTAGTACTCTTTCTTGAGTTTTTCTGGGTTAGCTTGCTTTACTTCTTGTTGAATTTGGTGAGTTACGAGTATAATGTCAACTAGCAACATGGATGTTTTGGTGTGCATTTCACGGGTAAGTCTGCCTGGGAATTTCAGTTTCGATTATTTGTCACGGGAAAGGAACTATGGGGTCACATCCATGGTAGTGATCCAGCTCCTACTGAACCTCCTAAATTGGCTCAGTGGCAAGTCAAAGATGCTCGAGTCATGACATGAATTTTGGGATCAGTTGATCAGTTACTTGTTCCTAATTTGAGGCCATGTAAGACGGCAAAAGACATGTGGGAAGGTTTTTAATCAAGACAATACAGCCAAACGATTTCAATTAGAGTACGAGATTGCTAGGTACTCTCAGGGTGATCTCTCCATTCAAGATTATTTCTCTGGATTCTAGAATTTATGGGCAGAATATGTTGACATAATTTATGTCCAAGTACCAACTGAATCTCTGGCTGCTATTCAAAAAGTGCATGAACAGAGCAAGCGAGATCAGTTTTTGATGAAACTACGTCCTGAATTTGAGGCAGCCCGCTCCAATTTGATGAATCGTGATCCTTCTCCTTCTTTGGATGTGTGCTTTGGATAATTACTTCGTGCAGAGCAACGTCTTGCAACACAAACTATTTTCCAGCAAAATAAAATGCATGATAATGCAATTGCTTATGCTGCAGCCCATGGGAAAAGCAAGGGGAGAGATATGCGACAAGTTCAATGCTTTAGTTGCAAGGAATATGGACATATTGCTGTTAACTGTGCAAATAAATATTGCAATTATTGTAAGAAGCCTGAACATATTATCAAAGAATGTCCTACTCGTCCCCAAAATTGTCAAACTAATCATGCTGTTGTTGCTAATCAGGCTGTTGTTGGTTCAACAACAGTTGATAAATCAACTCTTACTCCAGAAATGGTTCAGCAGATGATTATTACTACTTTGTCAGCCTTAGGGCTTCAAGGTAAGCACACTCCACCATCTTTATCTTGGGTTGTTGATTCTGGTGCATCCAATCACATGACAAATTCTAGCAACACTCTTAGCAATGTTCAAAATTATTGTGGAAACATTCAGATTGCTAATGGTAGTAAGTTACCTATTCATGCTATTGGGGACATTAATTCGTCATTTAAAGATGTTCTTGTATCACCTCAGCTTTCTACTAGTCTCATTTCAGTAGGGCAATTGGTTGATAATAACTGTGATGTTCGATTTTCCCGTGATGGTTGCATTGTGCAGGATCAGGTGTCGGGGAAGATACTAGCGAAGGGGCCTAAAGTTGGACGCTTGTTTTCTTTGCACTTTTCTGTTCCTAATTTTGTGTCTTTGGCTAGTATTGCTGTAAACCAAAAGGCTGAAGTATGGCACAAACGTTTAGGCCATCCTAATTCTGTTGTCCTATCTCATTTAATAAATTCGGGTCTATTGGGCAATAAAGATCAATTTTCCTCATCTTTCTTTTGATTGCTCTACATGTAAATTAGGTAAAAGCAAGTATCTTTCTTTTCCTTCTAATGGTAGTCGTGTAGAAAATCGCTTTGATATGATCCAAGTTACGTGTGGGGCATTACTCCTGTTATATTCTCATGGAAATTATAAGTACTTTGTCACATTCATTGATGATTACAGTAAATATACTTGGATTTATTTTCTTCGTTCTAAATCTGAGGTATTTTCTGTTTTAAAACATTGTAGCCTATATTGAGACTCAATTTTCTTTAAAGATTAAAGTGCTCGATCAGATTCTGGTGGCGAATATATGTCCCATGAATTTCATGATTTTCTTCAGCAAAAGGGAATTGTTTCTCAACGTTCTTGTCCTTATACACCTCAGCAAAATGGTGTTGCTAAACGTAAGAATTGGCATTTATTAAATGTTGTTCGAACTTTATTACTTGAATCTTTTGTCCCATCTAAATTTTGGGTTGAAGCCTTAAGTACAGCGGTTTATCTAATCAATCGCTTGCCTTCAAGCGTCTTGAACTTTGAATCTCCCTATTATCGTCTTTATCATAAGCAGCCTAACTATCTTGACATTCATATTTTTGGTTGTGTTTGTTTTGTTCATTTACCACCTCATGAGCGTCAAACTTTCTACTCAATCAGTTAAATGTGCATTTATGGGCTACAGTGTTTCACACAAAGGTTATGTTTGCTATGATCCATGTTCTAACAGATTTCGTATTTCTCATCATGTTGTTTTCTTTGAAAATCAATTTTTCTTGTCTACTCATGTTCAATCTTCACCAGAGACAGTTGTTCTTCCTAATTTTGATGAGGAAAATACTACTCCGAGAGATTCAAGCCTGGATTTGTTTATACTGACGACGCGTTCAACTTTACACTTTACGAGCTTGAACCGACATCCGAGCCTGTTCATAATATTTCTTCTACGGATAATCAACTATCAAATACTACTGCCCGATGCTCCTCCAGAAACACCCGTCCACCTGATCGTTATGGATTTCCTCACACATCTCTTCATACTACTTTGGCCATGTTTCTATTCCTTCATGTTATTCGAAACGGCTAAATATGATTGTTGGTGTAAAAATTTATGAAAGAAGAACTTCAAGCTCTTGTGACAATAACACATGGGATATTGTTCGTTGTCCGACTAATGTTAGAGCCATTGGTTGTAAATGGGTCTACTCAATCAAGCTTCGTTCGATGGTACTTTAGATCGCTACAAGGCACGACTAGTTGCCCTTGGTAACAAACAAGTATGGGGTCAATCAATTATGACGAGACCTTTGCTCCGGTTGCCAAAATGACTACGGTTCGTATGATTATTTCAATTGCTACCTCACAAGGTGGCCACTTCATAAGATGGATGTTAAAACGCTTTCTCCATGGGTCATCTCAAAGAGGAGATTTACATGGTTCTACCACCCGACATGCCTTCCTCTTTCTTCATTGGATGTCCGTAAGTTGAAGCGATCGCTCTCATGAGTTAAAGCAAGCTCATGAGCTTGGTTTGATAAATTCGATCCACCTTGCTTCAATTTTCATTTAAGCGAGCCAATATGACTCATCATTGTTTCTTTGCAAGATATTGATAGTATTGTCATTATCCTAGTTTTAATTGATGATATTGTTATTCTTGGGGCCGATTTAGACTCGATTTCTCGTTTGCAACAACATCTTCAAGCCTCATTTCATATGAAGGATCTTGGTCATCTTACTTACTTCTTAGGTTTGGAAGTTCATTCGATTCTTCCTCGTACTTTCTTGAATCAACATAAATACACACAAAATTTCTTTGGAATTAGTTGGTATTCAAGATGCCTCTCTCCGTGTACACTCCGCTAGAAGTCAACACAAAGTATCGTAGTGAGGAGGGTGATCTCATTTCGATCCTACTTGTCTCACCTAAAATTGGTGGGCGGCTTGAACTATTTAACTATTACGAGGGGGATATTTCTTTTGTTGTTGACAAAGTAAGTCAATTCATGCAACATCCCGACATTTACATTTAGCTTTTGTTCGCCATATCATTCGATACCTTTGTGGGACACCTACCGTGGATTGTTCTTTCCATTGGTTCTCCTCTTCATCTTGTTGCCTATAGTGACGATTGGGCGGTTGTCCGGACACTCGACGATCTGTCACAGTGGCGCATGTTTCTTGGGAATTCTTTAATTTCTTGGAAGAGTAAGAAGCAAGCTCGTGTTTCTAAATCTTCAACGAATCGAATATCGTCTTTATGTCGGCGGTTTGTTCGAGAGATTGTTTGGCCGTGGGCTTCTAGCGAGCTTGGTTTCTCTCAATCTAATCTGCTCCACTCTATGTTGATAACACTTTAGTGCTATCCGATCTTTAAAACCTGTTTACCATGAGCGCACTAAGCATATTGAGGTGAATTGTCATTCTATTCGCGAATCCTTGGACACTCATATTATTTCTCTTCCTCATGTTTTCACTACTCTCCAAATAGTTGATGTATTTACCAAGGCTATGACACGACAACGTCATCAGTTTCTTGTGGGCAAATTGATGCTTCTTGATCGACCAAAGACATCAATTTGAGGGGATGACATCATATATGAAGGATTAAATGAAATCTTTGTAAATATATTGTAATCAGTAGTATAGTTGTATAAGCTAGATTAGTGGAACTGTTACAAGCTAGATTAGAGGAACCGTTACAAACTAGATTTGTGGAACAGTTACTAGCTAGATTAGAGGAACCGTTACCAGCTATACTAGAGGAACTGCTACCTCATTGAGTTGTGTATATATATATATATATATATACTGTAATACTTAGTAGTTAAAAGACAATGAAATCTTTTACCAAAATTTCATCAACTGATAACCCCACCCCAGCCTGTCCACCGCCCCAAAAATATGTAATATGCATTTCAACAACAATAGAAAACGAGATGGTTGAGTAAACTTTAAGCAAGAACAGGCTAGCAAAAGCAGACCACGCTCGAATGCACATGATCGTTGCACTACGAAAGTTTGGAAAGCTCTTAGCACTATGGTTGCCATCATTTCAAACAGAAGTGTCAGAAGTAAAGCATGCTTACCACATATACCGTCATTGACCCTAGAAGAATATAAGATCACTGGAGCATGTCAATATTCTTGCAGTAGAATTTCCCATTGGGGCAAGCTGATGTTCCTGCAAAACCCAGCCCAATATCAATTCATCAACCACAAGAGTATTCAATCAACAATACATAACATAATTTTCTTAACAAGGCAATCCGTGGAACCAAATATTCAGTGACACTGGTCAGTATAAGGGCATAAAATGGATTTCACTATTCCTAAGTAAATCCCACATTAAAGACGATAAAAAAATTGAGAGAGAATTGAGCAGAAGAGTACCGGGCTCATCAGAGCCATCAGGGCAGTCACAGAAGTCGTCATTGAGCTGGGACTTATTGAATTTCTTTGATCCATCTTTGCACTTAATCGCACTCGATGATGAAAATCCCTTGTAATAAATCTCATCTGCACCACATCCAGTTTTTAATCTTTCACTTTCTGAACGCACCATTTCGGGTAAACTATACACACATTCACACACAACAAAGAAAAAATCCGACAAAACGGGCATGATAGAGAGAGCGATGAAGCGAACCCACCTTCAGGGGAAACTCCAAGGAGCGAATCTTTGAGGGGAGCAGATGTCGCCGATCTGGTGATGCCATGGATCAACAGAAAAATGCAACCAAAAAATAATAGGTTGTGCAGTCTAATGGTGTTCATCTTCCACCAAAATGTGAATCCCAAATCCCAATTGGATGCTCTGTTTCTAAATTATAATATGAGATGAGCAAATTATTAACAAAACTCGAAGAAAGGAGTCAATTAGAGCTGCAGGAGTGCAGGGGTCATGTGATTTTGGGTTTGCACTGGAAACTGCGGAGACGCCAAAACGACGCCGTGTCGATGGAGATAATAAACCCTCTATTTAAAATCAAAACTTTCCATTTTCATTTAAAAAACGAAACCAAACTACTCGATAATTACTCAAGATTCGTCTTTAAATTTCGTTAATATAACGAATCAAGTTGCTTTCGATACTTAACTCGAGATTGATCTTTAAAAAATCGTTTGAGCTCGGTTCATTAATAAACCACTTATATGATATTGTTCGCTTTCATTTTGGAGGAATCGCACACGGGATCACACCGCGAGGCACTTGAGTTTCTTGGTTCCTGTTTGATTTTATGGTTTATCACGGATGGAAAGGAATAGTGTCAAGCATCGACACATTCCTTTCTTGTCACATTATTTGCGGTGGAGCGGTATCTCCTCGATTCTTGTTTCGGTCGGCGTTTGAGCCCTTGGTTGAATCCGGATGCCTCCCTACTCGTGATTTTTGCGGGGGAATGCTCCACCACGGGTTTCACGCAGCCCTAGGTTGGTGATTTGGCGAGCCCCTCGATCTCCCGAGATCAAGGCAACACGGATGGTTCGTTTGATCGGCATAATTCTTGAATGACGGAGGGGATTGATTCGAGATCATTCGAGCGATTTATGTTGGCTTTTCATTGTTCTCTCCGAGGAGCGGTGTCTAGCTTTCATCCGAGCTACTAGCGAGATGGGGGCGTGGCATGCCCACTCGGTTTTCTCTTGGTTTGGTCGAGTTGACGCAATGCGGTGGTCACCACGATCACTTCGTGGCCTTAGCTCTTGGGAGTTCAAGACACCACGATTCGCAGAGACTGAACATCTTGAAGGACCTTGATTCAATTTCCCACATACGAGAGAGGGAAATCGACCGTGAGATCACCTAGGAGTTGGGAGCCGCTACTTCGCGCCACATTGTTGATGAGGGCCGCGACTTCTCACCACCTTTGCGCTCATTCGGATGGACCGGTGGGATATCCGAGCTTCAGATTTTCATAGATCATTGGTTCTCCTATTCTTTAGATTTCTCTCTTTGATAGTCTTTCTAGATATCGTAGTGATAGGTTATTTGTTAAGATTTTCCCAGCTGACGTGCGTGACATTGTTGTTTGATAAATGGTTTTATCATGATTTTGATGATTTTGATTTTACACCAAAACAATGTTTTAAAGGTTGTCCAAATACTCCTAAATGATTTAAAATGGTTTTAATATTTTCCTAGATATCTCTTCAAGTTTTATTTTTCGATTAAATTGGACAACACTTTTAATGATTTTATGTTTATAAGTTTTTACTTCAAAATGGTTCATAAATGTTGTCCTAATACTCCCGATTGGTCTAAAATGTTCTTACTATTTTTGGAGTATTTCTTAGAGTTTATTCTCGATAAAATATTGGACAACACTTTTGTTTTGAGTCAACCGTCGCCACCCCATAGGCAACCCGTGCTGAAGAGCACGTTGAAAGAAAAAAATGAGGCTGAAATTTGAAAAGGGTCGGCCGACCATCGAAGTCGGCCGTGCCTGTCGGCCGGTCAGCCGTCGGCCAGAAGTCGCCCCCGTGCGATCGGTGCACTGCAACTCTTGGATTGAAAGCAGAACTTACATCTTTCATTTTCGATGAAGTCGCGATCGGTTGTAGCTAAATCGGCCGGTCGAGTGCACGTCGACCGATAAGCCTGTAAATTCTTTGATTACGTTATTTCAAACTTATTTCTAGCGACCGTCGCCCTAAGTTAACGACAAAAATGTAACGTTATGCGGACAGGCTTTTCCTTAAATTGTGGAATTGATTTCAGATTTATAATCTTGATTTTAATTGCAATTTTTTTGTAGAAATCGATTCAAGACGAGTCTATCAAGTATCAATCATCTCCATAAATAGAGGAAGATTTGAAGACAACAAAAAAGAAACAAACACAACACCTGACAAGATATACTCAAGCAAACACTTGGTCTTCTATTGTCATTATTCTTGTTGTAATTTGCCTAGCTATTCACTTTCACATCCTTGAGGTCTGGCTTTTCTTGATTACACTTACTCTATTGTATTATCAATTATCGAGTTGTAATCTTTGAATTTGGGTAATCATTGAATACAAGATATCCTTGTAAGTGTTCTTGTGGTAAGAACACACTTGGGTGATCCCCAGGTGTTAGGTGTAAGAAGATTGTGGTAATCTTCTTGTTGAGGTGTTGAAGAATTTGGTATTCTTCAAGGTTGAAAGGTGTGGTAATCTTCGCAGGTGCGGCCGGAGATTGTGGTAATCTTCAAGTGAGATTGGTAATCTCAAAGGTGGTGTTGAAGAAGAGTGTGGTGCTATTCAAGGTGTTGTTGTAAGTTGGTGTTGTATTAATTTGTGGTAAATTAATAAAATCTTTTTCTTTTTTGAAATCCATCCCTGATATCTCAAAGTGGTAGAGGATCAGCGCCCCAGGGTTGAACCTCTATAAATCGGCGTGTGTTGTTTACATTCCGCACCTTTATTATTGTGTTTGGAGCATTTGGTTGAAAAAGAGGGTGAAATCGAAAAAGATGGAGATAATCTATTCACCCCCTCTGACATCGTAGCCGCTTGACTTACAATTGTATGACATTTTGATTATTTGATATGCTGGTGGGGATCACGCCTCAATCCCCACCCCCGGTGTTATTTTTGCTAAAAAAACGTAACCACGAATCTTCCTGATAAAATATAAGTTCGACTCGAATTAGTAAAAATAACATTATATGTGTAAATATATCAAGTTTTAGACGTATTTATAACAAGGGTTTCCTGGGGTACCACTTTTATTATCTCACCACCATAAAAATATCAAACTGCACTAGAGCTCGAGCTCGATCGTGTTGATTCGATTAAAACTCGTTCAAACTCGCCCGACTAATAATCAAACTAAGCTCCAAACTCAATTTTTAAGTTGATAAAAAATTCAAACAAGCTTAAACAATACTATATTTAGCTTGATTCGTTTACACCCTTAATA